>APFE031601041.1:1650-18202 GCA_000404065.3 Pinus taeda | reverse complement strand
TTTTCCTATATACCATGGAGATTTGCCCATTTATTATATTTATAAATTTAGGGGGGGTTCTTAAAATTTTCCCTGTTCCTTGTCTTGTGTCAAGCTCCTTTAAAAAATGAAACAAGGAGTTTTGAGGATAGTTCTTTTACTGTGTCAACCTCGTTAAAAAATGAAACACCTCCCTTTTCCAAATTAATTCTTTGATTAAGATCTCGTAAAATCCTAGTCGAGTCTTTCCTGGATCTCGAAAGTGAACCTTCATCCCATCCACCTAGCTGAATGAAATGAAGCTTGGAGGCATGTACCTCAAATTGAGTCATTATGTTGGGGGCATGCAAAATTAACTCAAGCATAGTTTGTCTTTGTTTCAAGCTTGTGTAAAAATGAAACTAAACTCAAGCATAGTTTTTCATTTCAAGCTTTGTAAACATGAAACCAAAATCAAGCAGAGTTCCCCATGGTCAAGCTTGAGTAAAAATGAATCCATGCCCAATTGTATCTCATGATTGTTGTTTTTATGAGCTAATTTATGCTATATGAGCCTTGGTTGTTTCATTCCATCGTCACCATCTCTTTGGGAGATCATATGCTTTCACTTGGTTGTTTTTCCTTTCTTGGGGAACCACAACAATGAGTGGTTTTGCTAGTTAGCCTCTTGACCTTTCAGTGTTTTGAGCAGTTCCTCCTTAACCGGGACATGTTGCTACCCTTTATACCACTTGTTTCTTCAGGACGAGTAACCTTTAAGCTCTTTTTTGACTCGTAAAGAATGAAAAGATTGCCGAGTGTTTTTCCCTTTTAGAATCGTTAAAGAAAATAAAAGTAGGGAGTCATATTTGAGCTCTTTTCTGACTCTCAAAATATGAAAATATTGTTGATATCTTGTTGTTTTGAATTCATTAAAGGCTGTGAAACGTCATTTACCCAGTATACATTTACCCCTTTTTCAGGCTGGGATAAACTATTTATGAAAAATGTGCACCTTAGTTGAACATGGCTAGGAGGTTATCTCGAGTATTTTTTTCTACATTTTCGGCTCGAGGGACAACTTTACGAAAAGGGACCTTTTGGAGTTTTCTTTTCTGTATCTTTTCCAAAATCTCTAAACATGAAAAAGATTCTGAGTTTCACCTTTGTCAGACTCGTTAAAAGATTAATTGACGTAGGACTTGTCATTATGACGAGACCGAGCTACTCCTTCCTAGGGATCGTAAAACCTACTAGGATAGATCCATCTGAAGGATGGACTTATATTACAAGCATATGCTATCCCCATCAAGCTTGTGTAAAAATAACTAGGGTACTCCCCAGAAATGATGGGGGAAAATTGGAAGTATTTAATTAGTTGTATTCTTCATTTGAGGCAGCATGTCGCTCTTGAACATTGAAACTCATCTGCTATTTGTGTCGGGTTTTGGGACATCCTCACTCTGTCACTTGCATCCCTGGGTTTTGGGTTATCCATTTTAAACCTCTCATATGATCTCTACCACGTCATCATGACCTCTGATCCTATGATGTCAAATGTTGCCAAAATCCAGAGTCATTTCATCAACATGTTCAAGAGAAGTCTTCGTACCTGTACATTATCTGATCATATGTAACCATATTGGATTAATCTTATTCATTGTGTTTCCCATTTTGTGTCGTTGATGAAGAATTCATTATGACCTTCCTTCGATAGATCACTTCTTGTCGACTTCAGCTCCTTATCTAGGAAGTTGATCTAGAAACTCCCTTTAAGTACCTTAGAGCTTGCATGCCCTAATGGAAAGTTCTTTGCACTCGACGAGAAGTTCTCCTCATTGGCTTTCGATTGAGTGATTTCACGGGTTTTCAACTTCAGTTCCTTATTCACAGTCCGTGAATTTTCTTGATAGTACCTTGAGTGCCATTGACATTATGGGCGGTTTGTCCCACACTTGCTAACAGTTCACATCATTGGCCAGTAATCAAGTGATTTTCTAGCATGTTTGACTTCATGACGTCTATTCACATGTTAGAATTTGTACATTAATCAGGTTTTGTCGGAGCACAAGACCCTGGGCTTAGATCACAAAAGTATAGGTTGCGAGGAGTGATGAGTCATTCATGATTATATACATGATCCTTTAGATGGATGGCTGCGACCATATCATGAGTCTTTTCATTTTGATCCTGTCTATGTGTATGGCTGGGCCCATGCCGTAGATCTATTTCATATGATCCCTTCAATCCGATGGTTGTGTCCTTGCCGAGGATCTATGCACATGATCCTTTTCTTGATGGATAACTGTGCCTATACTGTGGATTCATGTATTGTTATATTCCTCTCATGTTTATCAGGCATGACTATCAAATTTCAGATATTTACATGTATTTTTGAGTTGCAAGTATTTTGATGTTGGTATTCCAAGTCCTCGCTCACTCTGACTTCATGCTTTAGGGGGCATCTATTACACAATAATTTGTCACTCTCCAGTCACTTCCCGTTCTTAATCTCAGGGAAACCTAGTAGTGACTACTGTGTTATACTTTCACCATGAAACCTATGGTCTTGCAACCCTTCAAGTTTGAAGAAAGAAGTTCCCACTCCCTTCAGAACATTTCCAGAGAATCCTTCTTAAAACTAAGTTTTTAAGATCAACGCTCTTTCCCAGTGTCTCACCCATGTTGATGGTGGAAGTTGACATTGTGACCATACTGAACAATGCTACTGTTAGCCCAATACCCGCACCAATCTACTTTTGGAAAGTTTTTATAAAATGAAATAGAGTCTCACGTTTAAAAACTTCTAGCGGCGATGCACATGATGTTAATTTGTTTAGATAAGGGATGAGAACTCCATATAAGGTCCCCCTTAAAAGTGGACCTTCCCAAGGAGATAAGACATTCTTCCCCCCTTGAGTGGATCTCATTCTTATCCTCCTCTCGCTATATAAACCACTTCCTCTTACCCTCTTTGGTTACAATACATACAATACACACAATATACAAACCAGCTGCAAAATTCTGAAATATTTAGCTTTTGATAGAAGAAGATTAGTCTTAGATGAGAAAAGACTAGTCTTTGGTAGCTAAATCATGAGGAGAGAGATTTAGAGCTTGGAAGCCATTTCATGTCAAGATAGAGGAGGAAAAGAGTGCTGAAAAGGCATGTAGCAAGACTTGGATACCGCAAAGGAGATCTCCAATGTTAAGGCTTTGGTTGTATTTCTCTTTGAAGTTTATTTTAATACAATTAATGGTTTATTTCCTATATTAGGTGTAATATTACATTTGATAGCTTAGAACTCCTTGACCTTTTAAGTAGATTGAATTCGATTTTATGCTATCATGTTTGTTGTTGTATCTTGCATGTTTGTTTTAGGTATTTGAATGAAAGGAACGAAAGGAAGCTAGAGCAAGGAGGCAAGATCAACATCAAGTGTATTAGTGCTATAAGAGGTAGGCCCTCTTAATCGATTCTAATATAAGGAAATTTGCATTAGATTGTCTTGTTTGAGGCTAGACCCACTCTTGGGCTAGAGGGATCGTCTCTATCCATAGAGAGGATTTACCTACTCCACAATGCAACGATAATCTTCTCACGTGTGGTCATCATGATGTTCAAGGAGTTCATTCACAAGTTCTTTGAAGTTTATTTTGATGACTGGACAATGTTTGGGCTAGTTAAGTGCCATGTAGATAGTTTGCACTTAATGTTGGATACATGCTGAAGGTATCATATTGCGTTAAACCTAAAGAAATGACTATTTTGTGTCCCTTTTGGGATATTTCTGGGTCATGTTGTATGCAGGCTAGGACTCATGGTGGACCCTTCTAACATCGTAGTAATAAATAATTTGGAGTTGCCAAGAAGTGTTAAACAGCTGTACGCAACATTGGGCCACACTGGATATTATCAGAAGTTCATCAAAAGTTATGCTCATATTAAAATGCATATGGAAAAGCTATTGAAGAAGGATGCTACCTTCTATTGGGATGAATAATGTCAGCAAAACCTAGATGTACTGAAGGAGAAAATCATCACCGTACTGATCCTAGTCTTCTCGGATTGGAAGAAGGAGTTCCATGTGCATGTAGATGCCTCATGTATTGCACTAGGAGCAGTGATGAACATGATAGTGAAGGATAATTGGATCACCCTATAGCGTTTGTGAGTAGGAAGTTGTCTAAGGCTGAAAATAATTATTCAACGACAGAGCGCGAAGGCTTGGCTATGGTGTATGCACTCTATAAGTTCAAATATTACCTACTAGGTGGACATTTTAAGATGTACACAGACCATTATGCATTGAAATATTTAGTCAATAAGCTTGTGTTGGGGGGGGTGAATATGTTGTGATTGCTTCTATTTCAGGATTATGATTTCGAAGTAACTATGAAGCCAGGAAGGTTGAGTGTGGGGCCAGACCATTTGTCGTACATTGAAATAGGAGAGGATCCTACCAATTTGGAGGAAGGGTTTCCCGACTCGTAGCTCTTCACTTTGTGCATAGTGGATAATCACTTTGTGGACATTATCCACTTTTTGACCATGGAGATGTCTCTAGAGGGATACACCACTCAATAGAAGAAAGAATTGGTGGTGCGAGCATCATACTTTTTAGTTATTACAGGGCATTTGTATAAGATGGGATCGGATGAAATACTTCGACACTATGTGCCTGAATTTGAAAGAAACAATATCCTTGCTGAAGCTCATGGAGGAGATACGGGAGGACATTCGACAGGAAAAGCAACATCACAGAAGATTTTGCACGCTGGGTTGTGGTGGCCGACACTGCATAAGGATTCTAAAGCATATTGCAGGGCATGTGATGCATGTCAGAGGATGGGTAGGCCATTGCGAAGGGATGAGATTCCCTTGAATCCACAGGTGTCATTGCAACCATTTGAAAATTGGGCAATTGATTTTGTAGGAACAATTTAGCTTCCAGGCAAGAAGACAGACACACGATATATCATCACCGCGACAGAATATTTGATCAGATGGGAGGAGGGGCAACTTGTGAAAGATTGTACATGGATGACAATAGTGAAATTTCTATTCGAATATGTGTTGACCAGGTTTGGTTGTCTGAAGGTTTTGATGAGTGATTGCGGTACACATTTTATCAATGAAATGATTAATGCGCTGACAGAGGAGTTCCAGGTTTACCATCAGAAGAGAACGCCATACCATCCTCAGGCCAATGGAACAATTGAGGCTTTTAATAAGATATTAGAGAATACATTGATGAAGATTTGGAACATGCAACGTAATGATTGGGATGTGCGTGTACCAACAATTTTATGGGCTTACAAAACTACCTATAAGAAGCTTGCCGGTCAGACACCTTTTAGGTTAGTCTATGGCATAGAAGTTGTGATGCTTATGGAATAAATTGTGTCTAGTCTATGCATAATGACTTTCACAGGAATGACGGACTGGAAAGCCTTAGAAGAAAGGCTCGTGCAACTAACAGAGCTCGAGGAAGATAGGTTTTTGGCTGAATTCCATCAATAGGTTAAGAAGGGAAGTGAGAAAGCTTGACACGATCAGCACATCAAACTGCACACCTTCAAGGTAAATGATTTAGTCTTATTATATGACAGTAAGTTTGATAATTTTCCAGGAAAATTTCAGATGCACTGGCTGGGGCCATATGTTATCAAAAAGATTATAGATGGTGGAGCAGTTCAACTTGTGAAGTTGAATGGATATCCATTTCTGGGGAGGGTAAATGGAAGCCAATTGAAGCCGTACACTAGGTATTTGGCCCAATGACTACTTGATGGTAGCATAGTCTTAGCACTCCAAGCAGCTGAAAGGAGGCGCGAGACTATAAAATACACTGCCTAGTTGGTAGAGTTGCACAACAAGGGGTTTGTGAGAAAACGAATTCTATCATAGCACCAGAAGAAGTGCCAAGGGAGTTGCGCTATAGGGGAAGAGACCGTGCATCATAGCTAGAAATTAATCGTTACAGTGAGTATTCATGATTTGACTACCAGGAGATGGTTAAGAGGAGCAGGGGGAAACATTTAAGGCATTTAATTCTAAAATATTTGGAGATCTACCACCAAATCAACATTTATGGATGGATTTTGGGGGAAACCATTGAATTTGAATTCAAATTCACTTATAAATTACGCGTGGCCATCCAATGAAAAGCACTTTGCATCCTTAGAATTCCTGTGTTGTGTTGTTTGGTGCACATGAATCACGAGTATTTTGAAGCTTTGATTGCAAGTACTGTGTTGACAAATTGCCTAAGTTAGATCAAAAACTCATTACTTACATCATGTTAGGACTATGTCCTACTGAAACAACTAGCACTGGAGGAACTATTTCCTCTGAGGGAACTGCCCTGGAGGTAATGAGCATGGAGGTTTCAGCTGCAGTGCCTACGATGCTGAGGTCGCCTAGGTTGAAGCCTACGTTGGTGAGGGAGGTCCCCAAACCTAAGAAGGACAAACAGAAGAAGCCCATACTGATGCGTGAATCACCGAGGAAGCATGTAGCTACCTAAGCCAAAGTAAGGAAAAATCGAGCGCAAAAGAGAAGGGTAAAGTGGTGGATTTGGAGGTGAAAGAGGGTGCGAAGGACATTGACACAGAGGGAGTGGATCCAATATCCAAATTTATGGATTATATTCCTCTGTGCAAGGGAAAAGAGAAGGTCCCTAAGGACCTAGATGCAGGACAATTCCTCGTTAACACACCCCTGTTACTGGAGAACCTAACCTTTGAAGGTATGTGCTTGTCGTGGATCCCACATTTTAACCTAAAAGATTTTGATTTGGCAGACCATGAGCGGCTCGCCAACCTTTCTACAAACACCTATATGAAGAAGTTCTTCTATAAAGAATCTGGTGTCACTGTGCTAGAACCAGTGGAGTGGATTTGCGGAGTGAATTAGTTGGGGTTGCTGAGCCTGTTGTGGGTGCCCCACTACCATCGCTCCAATATTAACTTGATTTTCATTAAGCAATTTATGTACCTAGTGCATGATGGATGCTTATGGATGAGCCTGCGATCCTTGTCACCGATATGCTGATCCATTGGATCACGTTGTTGCTACACTCATGATTAAATCCAGCCAAGGAGTTTGGTGGAAAGACGAATGAGCGCGACCTCGTAGAGAAGATGAATGAAAAGTTCAAGCTTGTGAAGAAGCTGCATGGGTATTCTATTATCTCAATCACTGATCCCATGGTAAAGGTTGCCACACAGATCCTGGATGGCAAGGTTCTGAGAAAGTGCCGCGTGGATGAGGTGCCGACACCAGTGGTTTCTTTGGCTACAGAGTAAGCGGAGGGTGTGCAATTCAATTGGGCATGCTACCTGTGTTGTGAGTTCCTTGTGAACTGCTGAGAGGTGCAGGACGAGAGAAAACATTCCACTATGCATGGCTTTTTCTCTCCATTGTGCTCGTCACATGGGATCTGCCGGAGGATAGCCAATTTCCTCCTGTGGAGAAAGATTTGTTGGAGGTTATTTATTTTGCATCTCTTTAGGCTACAAAATATGTTGTATGGGTCACAGACTCCAAAGTCTTTTGAGTGCTGATGGAGGCGAGCATTCGCATGGCCATCAACCAGAAGCCACAATTGTCACCAACCGTGTTTGAACAACAACCAGGATATGCAGAGTTCAAAGCTGACTTCCACCATCTATACATGGTACTTTTCTCCGGATCCACTGCGTCACAACCTTAAAATCTGCCAGAGGTAATGGAATAGCATGAAGCCACTGTGAAGGATGGAGTCGCGACAGTGGATGCCACGGTGGTGGACTGCACCGTGCTTTTTTAGAAAGCAATGGAGATAGTCACGGCTCTGTAGGAAGATCCCACCCTATAGGCCTTGAATACAGAAGATCGCGAAATCCAACAACAATATGATGAAGTAAGGGAAACGACATGCATTGTTGCTGCTGCACAATGCCTTGATAAGCTGTAGGAGGTGAGACAACTATTTACACAGGTGGAAGCAGCGTAGAAGAGAGAGGAAGTCATCAAGTCCAGATTGGGGCCTAGGGTGGATGAGGCCTACATCATATCCACCAATGTTCAGGAGAAATTGGCAAATTTACAGATTATGCAATAGAAAATCAGGGAGGCCAGTGTGGGACCAACAACAGAGTAGCTGGTGGAGTAGATCAAGTAGGTAGCCACGCAGAGTGCAGTTGAGGTAACAATAGTGCGAGTGGAGCTGGGGGATCTTCATAGTAAGATCTCTGTGACAGCATAGTGACTCGAGGGCGAGTCACGAGCTTTGTGTTGGGGGCCTCTTGAGATGGGGTCCCCTAGGGTCAATTTTGGGGCAAAATCCCAAGTTTTGGAGGAAAAGCCCAAGCTTTGTGGTATAAAGATGTAAAGTCTCTGTAAATTACGGTCATGGAGCGTGTAGATAGTTAAAGTGTCATAAAGGGTTTTACCCTTCTTTTATGTAAGTAGAGTTAGATTTTTTAGGCGATTGTATAAATAGGTGTGTCTTAGAGAGTCTAAGGCATGATCATTCGTTGATTCTCGAATTCGAGAATATCAAATGGGATACATTAAACTGGCATGTCCAGTGGTTCACGTATGGTATTTGAAACAAAATGAAGACATAAGTAACAATAGATGTACCCACAAGAACACAAGATGTTTCAAAATGAGTCCAAAATCCTTCTATTAATCTCAGAAAATAACTTCAGAGGATTACAATTATGCTTAATAATTTATCACAAGGGTTCAACCCTTCATAATTCGAACTAAAAAATATTTATAGAACTGTCTTCAAGACATCTTGATTTAATTAGCCCTAATGGTTAGCCCAACTGGTCAAGTCAGTGCCTCGCCATTCGGGAGGTCACAGGGCCAATTCTCCCTGAAATCCCTTAGAGTCAGGTCTGTGATGGCTGAGGGGCAGGATCCTAGAGATCAGCTCTAGTCTTTACGTGGACATAGCCGACACCCACTGACCACGGGTGTCTACGAACCACAAGGAAAAAATAAAAAATAAATAAAATAAACAAACAACAACAACAACATCATCTTGATTTAAAATTCAAGATTTATTTACAATCTTTGAAACTAATTACAAAAATAGAACTCGAAAATAGGAAACTTTCACTACTTGGAAATCTAGCACAACATTCGAGGCTTCTACTAATGATTGAGCTTGTAAAAGTTGTTATTTTGTTGCCTTTCCTAATTATATGTCCTTTTTCTCCTATAAGCTTGCATCTTGTTGCTGAAAATTTGTTGCCTGCTCCTGGAAACCTGTTTTTTGTTCAATCAATGAGCTCACATATTTTTTCCTATATTTCTTCTAGGAATGGAGTACTTTATCAGTTTTTTGTAAGTCTCATCAACTTTAGTGTATTTCTGAAAGGTGGTTTTGACTATAAAAAAGTGTTTGATCTGATGTTGGATTAATAAATCAGAACTCAAACCTTCAATAAAAGCCTTCCCTGTAATGGTTCCTTTGATCCTAGCAAACCTTGATTTATCTACAGCTATAGAATGCAATCTACGCTGGTATTCTTCGAGAGGAACCATTCTGTCTCTCATTCCTCTAAAACTTGGAAGTCCTTTCTAAGGTAACAGATTAAACTTTTTTATGAAACTTCTAGATGCTAGCTTCTAAATTATGACACTTATTTTCTAATTGCAACATTAAATTTATTTTGGTATGTATCCTTCTAACTTCCAGAATGGTTTTAGCTTTGTCTTCAATATCATAGCCTTCAAGTTCTTCCCTTGTTTTTGAATTCAAAATTTTGATCAACGTTGTTGCATCTCCTAGTTTATGGCCCAAATCTTTCTTTACTTCTGCTATTACCTCCTTTGACTTATCCAATAACTCTTCCTACTCAAAAATGGTTTCAATTGAAGGCCATAAGTTAGTTATGGATTCATTGATATCTAACCAGATATATTCTTTTGCTTTTGCAATGGTTTGAGCAATAATAGACTCATTTTCAAGGGTCTCTATTCTCTAAGTAAATTTATGAGTATTTTGTATCTTTGCCAAGTAAGCATTATTAGTTTTGATTTTCTACTCCTAAATATTGTTGAGTTGAGATTTTACCTTTTTAATTTCTTGACCCTTTAACGATAAATCTCCCATAGCTTTAGCTAAATCAGCTGCTGAATCGGTAGATTGTGTTTCTACTGTAATGGTTGCTGCAATAGAACTTCCTGTTGTTGAAGTACCTGAAATGGAAACCGTTGCTATGGGAATAGTTGTTGATACATTGGATTATTGTTCTTTTTCCATTAATAAATTCTCCAACTCAGTTTCCATCTTCTATATCTGCAAATTTTGCTCAACTATAATCTTGAACATGCTTTCTTTCTCTTTCTTAAATTCACCAACTTCTTTGGTTTGTGGATTTTCTATAGTAGGGAGTTTTAATTTCTTCCTTAATGCTAGGATATCAACATTTTTTATCCCGATCATTTCTTCGGCAACCTTCACATTACTAAGATCATCCTAATTTTTTTTTGAGACAAAGTTCGGTTGCTATATTATATGCTGAAAAAGGAGTCAGTTCTCCATACAAACAGTGCTTTCTGATTGATTTGGATCAGAGGAATTACAAAATGGGACTCTTCCTTGATCCTAGTTCTAGTAGTTCTGCTTCTAAAACTTCCTAGGCTACTGTAGATCCGAATAAACTGTAAAGACCAAAATTTACAACTGCAAAGCATATTTAATCTATATCTATGTGACTAATCTGCCTAGCCGAGGATTCTTCTGGGTTTGGGTCTGGTTCCACCTGCTTTGCGCTAGAGGAGTTGGGGGCTTCTTTGTTCTTTTTGTCCAGCATGTACTGTAAGATTTGGATCGATTCCTCTGTGTGGCTGCATCGATTCGCCAGATTTCTGAACTGTTCAGAAAGAGATGAAGCTCTATACAGGAAGAGATTGATCTCTGTCCTGTATTTCTCATTCAGAATCCTGTATTGGTCTTCTGATCTTGTCTCCAGGCTCCTGATTTGGTCCTGTATAATGCGCTGCTGTGACCTGAGCTCATCAAAATCTGCCTGAAGATCTCTGCAGTGGAGACAGTCTTCTGTTCGCTCCATTAGCTCCAACAAATCCTTTATCTCACTGCACCTCCTTTCGCTGCTCCAAACACAAGAATGACGACCTTGCTTAGCGTGAAGGAGGGGTCTCTTCCTCACGGAACTGAGGGAGTATATCTGAGCGCTTCGGGCTGGATCAAATAAATCGACAAACTCCTTAAGCTCACGATTTCTCCTTTCAGTGTTCCAGGCACAGAGATGCCAAGTTTCGCTCAGACAAATTTGCTGGATGTGAAGAAGAATTATCCTGTTCGCTGTATTTATAAATTTTATTTGATCACTTCGGGAGGTTGAATCGCTGTGGGCCATGAGGTTTTGCTTGCACCGAGATGTCAATTGCAGTTCCCGCAGGGTATGGGCATCCATTGTGAGGGGACTTCGTTTGCCTGAGACTTTGTGCTTTCGCACGCTGCGGATCCCCATTCCGATTGCTATCCTGAGCCAGATCCTTTCGGATCGTCCTTCCCTGTTGTTGACACGCATAACCTAGTATTTCCGCCCGTTTCCAAATGATGACTGTCGTTTATCAAAATCGGGAGTTGCAGTATTCATGGTAGTGGATGTAGTGACACGTTGGAGTTACAACGCAGGAGTCCTATAGGGTGTTCGCAGGCTTTGTTGGCGAACTTATCCGCCTCCTTGTTCAGGCCACGTAGGATGTGGTGGTAGCTAGCTTCCTCCATTGCTGCATGCAAGATTTAGTTTCTCTGATTTATTTGCTGAAAAAGGATATTTGGAGAGCTTTGATGATATACCATAAGGCGGATGATTATGGATGAATCCCCAAAAACATTTTCCTTCGTGATCCCGAGTTTAATTAGCTGAGTGAGCCCCTGGAACAGAGCCAATCATTCTGCTCTGTTATTGGAATTCTCTCCTAGTCCCCATTCGAAACTAAGGATGCATTCCCTGTTTGCATTGCAAATGAGGCCCCCTGTGCCCGCCAATCCCGGATTAGATTTAGCTGCGCCATCAAAGAATAAACAGAACCTATTGCAATTGCTCAACCATTTAGTGAACTCCTCTTCCTTTAGCCTCAATTTCTAGCCCCTGTTTTCTTCTCTAAACTTTTCCCTTTGTCTGTTAGTTTCTTGTGCTTTAGGTATATTCTCCAGGGCGTAGATAAGGAAATTCCTCTCTTCTACACTGTAATTTGTTGCATATATCCTGCCTCTGGTATTATTTTTAATTGCTTCAATAGCCAGCATTTTTGCTTTGTGACAAATTTTTCTAATGCAGTGTCCCTTATCCTGGAAAACCTTGCCTTTTCTTGCTAGCCAAATGCGCCAGAGGAGAGTGTATGGGATGGTGTTCCATACTCTTTGCGCCAGTTGGCTTCTTTTTTCCTTCCATGGACATTTCTTCCTCCAATGATAGATCGTTTCTCCTATGGTGCTCTGAGCTGCCCAGGTTGACTCTCCAATTGAGGCCATCCTCTTAGAGCACTCTTCTGCCACCGGGCATTCTAAAAATAGGTGCTGCATAGTTTCCTCTGATCTGCAACAGTTTGGACACCTGGATGGGCCCAGGATGCCTCTCTTTCTTAGATTCTCCGCCGTTAGTGTTTTCCCTCTCAGGAGCAGCCAAATAAAAAATTTGACTTTGGGTGGTGCTTCTGCTTTCCACACTAATTTCCATTGGTTCCAAATTCCCATTTGATAAGTGCTGTCACAGAGATATTGGTGCCCAGCTTTAATTGTGTAATGGGTACCCGTTGGATCCCATTGATACCCATCCATGCTACCTTCTTGAACCGGGGCCTTGCTGTGAAGTAACTTCTTTAAAGTATTGAGGCTGTCTTCTAGCATATTGGGAGGTTCCGGAAAGTGCCATCCTATCCATGAGCATGTGTGGGCGTCCCATTCTGCTATTTGTGAAAGATGGTGGAGGCCTTTGTTGTTGAGCCAAGTTACTATTGGGATTACCTCTGCTTTGGATCCCAAAGGTTGCTGCCCCAGGATTTTATCATTGGAAAAGTTAATGCTGCTTCCCCCTCTTGGGACTTTAGAGATGTTTTATCGCATAAATGGAATTGCCTTCTTACATAATTGCCAAATTTCTATGCATTCTCTGTTTGGTATATTAGAGTCCAGGAGCTTCTGCCTTGTGCAATTTAAGTATTTTAGTTCCAGAACTTTCTTCCACCACGCTGTTGGACCTGTGATCAATCTCCATACTGTTTTTGTTCCTAGAGCCAAGTTAAGAAATTTTCGGGACCTGATTCCCAAGCCACCTTTTTCTTGTGTCTGCATTATGCTCTTCCATCCTACTAGATTGAACTTATTTTTAGCTGTCTTCCCTCCTTTCCAGAGGAAGTGTCTAAGAATTTTTTCCATTTTTTGATGGAAGATAGCGGGAGCATGATATAAGGAAAAACGATATAAAGGTAGAGATGTGATACCTGATTTAAGAAGCACTAGCCGTCCTGCTGGGTTCAGCCACATTGTGCCCCATTGTTGCACTTTCCTCTCTATTTTGTCAAGTATCACGTTCCATGTATAAGCTTTTAGAGGTCCCAGACTAACTGGCATTCCTAAATAGGAGAAGTGATTCCAAGTTAGTTTACTAGGGACTCCAAAAATGCTTGCGATGTTGTGGATGATATGATTTGCTGTGTTCCATCCATAGATGCAACTCTTTGCCTGATTAACTTTCCCTCCTGAATAATCCATGAATTGGTCCAAGAGCTTTTTAAATCTCCTTGCTATTGTCGCTGAGGCTCCTCCTGTCAGCAGGGTGTCGTCCGCAAACTGTGAGTGGTTGATGTTTTTTGCTCCTTGTTCAATCTTGATGCCTGTTATGAGACCTATTCTTCGGTTGTGATCCAATGCTTGGCTGAATGATTCAGCCATGAGGATAAACAGATAGGGTGAGAGCGGACAACCTTGTCTGAGGCCACGAGAAGATTGGAAGGCTGAACATGGTCTCTCATTTATCAAGGGAGATATCAAAGGGCCAGTTATGCATGTAGCAATCATGTTGGTGAAGGAGGGATCGAATCCCATTTTATGAAGGACAGCAAAAAGATAGGAATGCCTTACTCTATCAAAGGCATTTGCAAGGTCCAACTTTAGGACGAATCCTTTTTCCTTCCTAGACAAGCTTGAGTGGATGGCCTCTTGTACAAGCAGGATAGATTCTGATACTTGCCTATTGGGGAGGAAAACTCCTTGGTTTTCAGAGATCATAGAAGGAAGATGGGGTTTAAGCCGGGTTGCTAAGATTTTTTAGATGATTTTATAGGCTGAGTTACATAAAGAGATTGGTCGGAATCTCGAAAAGGAGGAGGGGCGGTTTTCCTTCGGAATCAGGGCTAGGTAAGTGGAATTAGTAAATCCTCCCATTTTGCCTTTTTTCATTACCCACCGAATCATCTTTAAGAGGTCTTTCTTTATCATTATCCAATATTCTCGATAAAAGCTAATAGGGAATCCATCCGGTCCTGGAGCCTTGTCCGGGTGTAAACTCCAGATGGCTACTCTGACTTCCTCCTCTTCTACTTCTTTCATGAGCTTGTTGTTCATCTCTTGATTAACTCTTTTAGGCATGTGCTGGAGCATGCTTGAGTAATCCTATGCGCCTTTGTCTTCAGTTAATAACTTACTGAAGTGCCTTGTGGCTGCCTCTTTTATTGATTGATGGGTGCTGTAGCTATTTCTTTCATCATCCATTATATCAGTCACTGTGTTTCTGATCTTTCTGACTGTTGCTTGGTTGTGGAAATATGCAGTATTCTTATCTCCCTCCTGCAGCCAAAGTTGCCTCGATTTCATCTCCATTTTGTTTCTTCCTCCCTGAGAACTTGGCGCAGTTGGGTGTAGAGTTTGTCTTCTTGTTCCTTATTCTGTTGGGATAGTCCCTACGTTTCAATTCTCTGCTGCACCTACTCCAACTCTTGTTTGATTTTCTTTTTGTGCTCCTCAGGCTCTTGATAATTACTCTTTGCCCAGTTCTTTAAATCTTGCCTTGTTTTTTTCAACTTTGTTTCCCAGATATGAGTCGGAGATCCCTCCACATGTTGAGTCCAGGCCGCGTACACCACTTCTCTTGCTGTTGTAGACCAATTCCAGACTGCGTTGTATTTGAATGGGATGGGTCCGAGAGGACAATGGAGTTGAATATTTAGCGTAACCGGGTAATGATCAGAGGCCGACACATTGAGGATATTTGAGTATCCTGTTGAAAAGGTGGAGAGGAAGTCTATGCTGATCAGAAAGCGATCAAGTCTTTCCATGATGTTGCTTGAGCCTATACGCCTGTTGCTCCAGGTGTATCTATGATTTTTGGGTCTAATGTCTACTAGATCATGGTCCTTAATAACTGCCTCTAATCGGCTTCTGAAGGGGTCAGAAGTGAAGTTACCTCCTCTTTTTTCATTTGCGTGCAGCACCAGGTTGAAGTCACCAACTACAATAAGATTAGTGTTTCGATCCATTTCTATATTTTCTATCAAGGTATCCCAGCAGATCTCCTTTTCTCTGTACTGATTTGGTGCATACACATTGTACACAATTATTGATTGGCCACCTGTTCTACTTTCAAGAGCGGTTCGGATCCAACTTTGCTGGTTGTTGGTAGAGCTGCATATCCATTTATTGTTGTCCCATAAAGTTGCTATGCCACCTGATGCTCCTCTTGCCTCGCTTATACTTCCACAAAAACGCTTCTGCTGACTAATTACTTTGCTGATATCCCTTTGATCTTGCTTTGTTTCCTGTATAAGCATGATTTCAGGATTTTCACTGTTTATTAGTTCCTTAAGAGCAACTAGCTTGGAGTGGTGTCCTAATCCCCTGCTGTTCCAAGACAGCATTTTCATCATGAGTTACCTGATGTATGGAGAGGTGCTCGCCTCTCATGTCCCTTACTGCTTTTTTCTTTTTCCTGGGGTCCTATAATGAAGCTCTCTATTGGGGTTTGTGTGCCTAGAGCTATATCTTTTTGTGCATTTTCATCCCTTTGCTGCTTAGCTTTTTTTCTTCCAGGTCCTGGTTTTTTATGAAGATCACTTGGTGCTCCATGCTCCTTTGAAGAGTTTCTGGTGGTTCTTGAAGAGGGTGGATCAGGAGGTGGTTGCTTGGAGGGGGAAGAGGTTTGGGGGGGGGGGATCAGCGGACTGCAGTTCCGGGCCAGACTCAATCTCAGAGAGGATCAAGAAGGGGTTGGAAGAAGGGGGGATTGGTAGATCAAGGTTCAAAGATGGAGGGGTTGAAGGTCGAGGATTGGAGGTTCCAGGCACATCAGATTTCGGATGGGGTTTATGAGGAGCTGCTGGCTTTTTTTTTTTTCACAGGCTCCCAATGGCCTTCCTGCTCATCATTATCAACATTAATAATTTTTGCACATCTATTTACGAAGTTTCCGTATTCGTGACATACCTTGCATTTGAAAGGTATCTGTTCGTAGTCCAGTTGCTGGATGTGGCTCCATTGTTATGAAACCAGCTCAAGAAAAGATAGAAAAGATAGATCAACGCCTTAGAATTTAGCCTCTTCGAGGGGGCAACCTCCTTTAC
>APFE031601039.1:0-42024 GCA_000404065.3 Pinus taeda | reverse complement strand
ATGACAGTTACAGTGCGAGTCTTTGCTCAGAGAAAATGCTGGAAAGAAGACTGACCAACAACTACTACCAACCAACCAACCCTTTACAATATCGCTTCGGGTGGTATTTATAAACAAAATATCAGGAAAACATCATTACAAGTGACCTTGACAGGTCGGCTTAGAACTGTTCAAAATCTAAATGCTGCTGGAAATAAATGGAAGTAAATCGTTTTGGCTGCACTGGGGGCAGCTGAATCGGAATGGGTGACGAGGTGGCCTTTGGGGACCAGATGCGGTGCTGCTGGAGTGAATGTGCTTTGGGGCTGCAGTTCAGCTTTGGTGTGAATTGAATGTGCAATTATTATGATTTGAGAGCTTCAAGTGATTTTTCTCTCCTCCTATGGATCTGCTGGAAGATATTCAAATTTTTCTTGCTTTGGGCCACTGCTCAAGATATTCTCTGATACACTTTGCTGCTACATTGATGGTTTCCGCCGTCGACTGATACTCTTTGACACGCTTGAAGCCTGCTGATTTGATCTGATACACTTTAAACTCTGTGACTGATATGCTGCCGTCGTCAAATCGGATCCTTTGGCACGATTGGGCGATTTTTGGGCTCTTTCGGCGTGCAGTGGGCTCGGCAATCAGGAGATTCCCTGAAGATTCCTCGAAATGGCCTATTTCCCGTAGCGATGCGCGAATAGCGCTTCGCGCCATTCGCGCATCAGAAACTGCCTCCGTTTCTTGACCTGGAGCTCCGAAATGCGACTTTTCTTCCTGCGCGAAGCTTTTTCGGCTTTTCTGGCTGTTGACGTAAGCATTGCGTCGGCTGTACGGCGGATGACGTCAGCAGTGGGTCCCTGGTACAGCGCGACGTGGTGAGGTGCTAGATGGACTGTGATGAAGAGATTCTGAAGCGATATCGCGTCGGCGGGGAAAGAGGGGGATCATTGGGTTGGACCTTTGGTGCTTGCGACTGCCGATATGCGATATCGCGATATCGCATCGGGGGAGACGGAGGGGTGAATAGATTGGACACTTCGGCGTTTGCGATCTCCGATCGCCGATTTCGCGATATCGCATCGGCGGGGGACGGATGGGCAATGTTTTGCATGCAGGTGAGAGGGCGAGGTTGCGACGCGAAAACGACTTTGAGGAGAAAAGGTGAGTAAGTGGGTGTGAAGGGATTTTGAGGCTTCAGAAGGGGTCCGATTACTTCGGGGGAAATTTATACTTAGGAAGGAGTCCATAGTATCTGGAAGGTGGTTTCGGAGGTTGGGGTTCTTGATTAGTTTCTGATAAACTAAACAATTCTCGGGAGTTGCTATGGTTATTTTTCAACCAGGGGGAGGGATATTACATAGGGGAATTTACTTAATATTAATACGGGGACGGGAAACATAGGGAGCTACATAATAATGTTAGTGGTTAATATGGAGATGGTAAGAAAGCGCTAAGTTCGGGAGAAATTAGGCTGTTATAGGGGGTAGGACCATACTTCGGGAGAAGATATGGAACAAATTTGAGTTAAAGCAGATCTTTACTCAAGCCAGCGTTATGAAGATGATGAACTTAAGAGGTGTCAAGCAGATCTTGACCTCTTTTGGGGATGTTAGTTAATGATCGGGGAAAACAGAGAAGGGGAGTTAGTTATACCTCATTTGAGCCCTTTTGCTTACAAATCTTTGCTGATTATGTTCTGCCTGATATGACACCTGAAAACTTGGAACTGGTCAACAATTCAACAGCCTCAGAACTACCTACCCAGCCTACTTGCCTAGCATTTTTTCTTCTTTTGTTTGGGGGTGCACTTAGACTTGCAGACCCATCATACATTTTTCTTTTAATGCTTTCCTATCTACATACTACCCTTATTTCCTCCAGAGCCCAGATTAAGCTGTTGGGCTCTTCTGTTTCTCTATCTATCTAAGAGTCTGCCAAGATTAAACTGTTTGGTCAGACTTGCAATCTCTATATTCTAAAACATGAAATTTAAACCTAGGGAGACCAAGATTAAACTGTTTGGACCTCCCTTTAACTAGAAGTAGCGATACCGGGATAACTTTACAAAATTTGAAGGCAATTGAATGAACCTGAAGTAGCCTTCTTCATTTGGAGACTATTTGAGCAAATATGGAGCATTGCAGCAAGCAAAGTACGACATATTTGGCCTGTGAAGTGCCAATCTTGAAAAATGAATACCTGCTGCAGCAGGAGCTAACACTAACGACAAGAAATACCCCAGAAGGATACACTGTCTAATAGAAGAAGGAATTAGTGGTGTGCACAACAGATTTCTCTATCATTGTTGGGCATCTGTACAAAATGGGCTCTAATGAGATATTGCGACAGTATGGAAAGAATAAGCATCCTCGCAGACACTCATGGGGACGCCATTGGAGGAAATTATGCAGGGACAACAACCGCACAGAATATTCTACGTGCAGGGTTGTGGTGGCGAACCCACCATCAGGATTCAAAAGCATATTGCAAGGCGTGTGATGTATGTCAAAGAACTAGAATGCCATCATGGAGGGATGAGATGCGTCTGAATCCACAGATGACATTACAACCATTTGAAAAATGGGCGATAGATTTTGTGGGACCCATGCAGCCCCAAGGAAAGACGGGAGCAAGGTACATTATCACCGCGACAGATTATTTGACTCGTTGGGCGGAGGCACAACCTGTAAAGGATTGCATAGTCACGATTGCTGCAAAGTTCCTCTTTGAGTATGTACTAACGCGATTTGGATGTCCAAAGATCTAGATGAGTGATCATGGTACACACTTTCTGAATGAGACGATCAGCGTGCTAACATAGGAATTTCAAGTATATCACCAGAAGAGCACATCTTATCACCCACAGGCTAACAGGACAATGGAATCATTCAATAAAGTGTTGGAGAATGTGTTGACCAAGGTTTGCAATTTTCAATGAAGTGATTGAGACCTACACATACCTACATTACTATGGGCTTATTGAATGACATCCAAGAAGTTGACTGAACAAACCCCCTTTAGGCTTGTCTATGGTGTTGAAGCAGTAATGCCTATGGAATATATTGTGCCTATTCTGCACATAGTGGCACTCATGGGTATGACAGATCGCGAAGCCCTGGAGGAAAGGCTCGCATAGCTAGATGAGCTTGAGGAAGAGAGATTTCTAGCTGGATTTCACTGACAGGTCCAAAAGTAGTGCGAAAAAGCATGGCATGATCGACACATTAAGTTGCGCACCTCTAAGGTAAATGACCTAGTTTTGTTATATGACAGTAAGTTTGATAAATTTCCAAGGAAATTCAGAATGCATTGGTTAGGCCCCTATGCCATTAAGGAAATTACTGATGGAGGAGCAGTACAACTAGTCAAATTGAATGGAGAACCCTTCCTCGGAAATGTGAATGGCGGTTGGTTGAAGCCATATAGTGGAAGTACAACCATGTGACTAGATGAAGGTAGCATAGTCTTAGCACTTCGAGCAGCTGAAAGGAGGTGCGGGACTATAAACTAAACTGCTTGGGTTGGGGAGCTGCACGATTGGAGGATTGTGCAAAGCAAGGAAGTGTCACAGGGTTCGTAGCAATGCGAAGGGAGCTGCGCTACCCAGGGAGAAATCACGTAGGTTGGCTGGAAAGTGACCGTTAAAGTTACTATTCATGATTTGACAGTAAAAGTGTGGCAAAATGGAGAGGGTGGCTGACATTTAAGATCCTTGAACATCTGCTGCCAATCCGGCATTAATGAACCAAATTTTGGGGGAACGGTCAAAATTGAATTCAAAATGCCCTATAAATTACAAGTTGCTCTCCAGCGAAAAACACTTGGCAATTTGAGAATTGAGTTGTTGAGCTCTCAGGCACCCATGAACCAAGAATTCTTTTTGGCTTTGAAAGAAACTCCAGCATCTGCAAACTTTCTAGAGATATCGCGAGCACTATTAGAAAGCATTATGTTGGCACCCACAGAAGTTAGAGATACCGAAATAGAAGAATCAACGTTAGAAGTTGAGATGGAGATAGAAGTAGTTGCTCCAGAGGTCACCAAAGTCTGTAAATCGCCTAGGACACTGAGACCAAAGCCGACCCCCACCAAAGAGGCCATGAAGCATAAAAAGGGAAAGCAGCCTACCATACTGGTGCGCACGTCTCCAAGGAGAAACGCACAAAATCCCACCGCACAGGAGAAAGGCAAGGCCATAAATTTGGATCCAGAGGAGGAAGACATTGAAGACATCCCAATGGATGATGAGGATGTGGGAGTTGAAGTGGAGGAGGTTGAAGCCCAGGGTGTAGACCCTATTACTCAATTGTCAGAGTATGTCCCTCTCTGCAAGCCCAAGACCAAGGTACCCAAGGACATTGATGAGAGCAAGACCCCCTTGCAAATTCCTCTGCTGTTGGACAATATTCTTTTCGACAGACCACGCTTGGAATGAGTGCCACTGTTGAAACTTGAAGACTAGGACTTGGCCGATCATGAGAAGTTCCCATACCTGGCGATCGAGCAATTGATGCACCACATCGTTGATATGAATACTGGAATGACCACATTGGAGCCATGGAGGTGGCTCAAGGGACTAAACAAGGCAGGGTTGCTCAACTTGCTTTGGGTGCCACACTACAACCGCACCCTAGGGACAGTATTAGTCATCAAGAAGTTGTTGTGCTTGGTGCATGATGGGTGTCTATTGCTAGAGGAGCCGATACCCATCACAGATAGATTGATTCACTAGATAATGCAATTGCCATATACAAGAGAGAATCCAACCATCATATTTGGTGGAAAAGGTGGCAAGCACGCTCTCACAGAACCCATGAAAGAAAAATTTAAACTAGTGAAGAAGCCACGTGGATACGTTAGATCTAGCATCTACGACCTACTGTGAAGGTAGCCATGTAGATCCGAGCAGGGAAAGTGATGAGGAAGTGTCGCACCGATGAGGTGCTGACGCTTGTTGTCGTGCTAGTAGTCTAGTGCACAGATGGAGTCCAGTTCAACTGGTTAAAATACCTTCGCGGAGAGTTCCTGGAGAATTTCCGCGAAGCACAAGAGCTCAGCAAGATGTTCCACTACTCATGGTTCTTGCTATCAATTGTGTTGGTAGTGTGGGATCTCCCAAAGGACAGCCAGTTCCCTTCGGTTGTGCTAGACTCCCATAAGCAACGGAGTACATTTTTTGTAGGCAACCAAGGATGCACAGCGAGTTAGGGACAACAAGGTCTTTTGGATCTCAATGGAGATGAACATATGCATGGATATGAATCACAAGCTGTGATCATTGCCTACGGTGTACACCAACCTGTAGGGCTACGCCCAATTTAAAGCAGACTTCCATCGTGTATCCATCAGGTCGCGGAAGGACCCTGCACAGAAATGGTATGACTTGCCTTATCTGGCAATGGATGATGCCATTGATGCGGTGCTTGATCAATGACCGACATAGTGGTGCTCTACAACAGACTTGGTGGTGGGAGGGAGCAGGTCCGCCACACAGAAGAATAAGGAGGAGGCCAAGCTTAAGATGACACAACTAGCTGAAAAGAGGAAAAAGGAGGCCGATATTAAGGCCTTGGCAAAGTGCAAGACCACACAACAGACAATGAAGCAGACAGATGGGACAGAGCGGGGCACTGACCAAGGTGCGAGGTTGCCTTCACTTGAGACCGAGGAGGAGACAGAACAACATGGCGCAGACCCTCAGGAGACGTCCACCCACATCAAGCACCCAAGGGAGTAGGAGAATGGATGGCCCATGAAGAAATCAAAGGCAACTAAGACATCACTGGACCCCATCACACTAATAGAGGGCGACTTGCATGATATTGATGACACAGTAAGGAATGCCACCGCGGAGGCCCTGCAAAAAATTGAGCAGCAACAAGAGATCATCTTGGGGGCTATCAAGACAGGTTTGCAGGAGCTGTAGACCCACACGTCATAGGCTGGCACAGTGTCTACTAGCCTAGATATCGACACTTTAGAGGTTTTCGAGATGTTACACACGAATATCTCAAGTGTAATAATGTTGCCTGCTGGAGCACTGACCATAGATATTGAGGCTGACAGGCTCACTGTCAGCACCCTAAAGGGAGTAGGGTTGAACTTGGCAGTGCTCCCGTGTGAAGCCCTCCACCTCTTGCAGGATGGAGTGATTACAGAGCTGAGGGCCCGTGAGCACCGTGCCCTCTAGGTGATCAGTGAATAGTGGATCAACAACAAGCAGATGGCACTACAACAAGATTCTTCCATCACCACTAAGAATGAGGGGACCATTTAGAGCAAGTGCATTATGCAGGTCATTGAGGAGGCATGCCAAATGGTCCCAAAGTTGGCCATTTCAGAGGAGGAGCCAATTGAGGTACTCATTTGCAAGCTGGCCACAGGGGTACGCGACACTCATACTGAGATGGTACGGGTTCAGTTGGAGTTGAACCTACAAATTACGGGGTTACAATTGAGGGCCCAACCTTCAACTCCGTTAGAAGTGAAGGGACAATGGGCGATTATTGTCATAGAAGTAGTAGCAGTGGTGGATAGTGCAATAGAAAATTGCACGCAACTTTTTGAGTAGTCATTTGAGGTCCTGACAAGCTTGCAGTAGGACCCCAATGTACAACGACTAGAGATGGAAGCATGTGATCTACAACAACACTATGATGAGGTTAAGGACACAGCATGAACCATTAAGTTGACACATAGACTAGCCAAGCTGCAAGAGGTCAAGCAGCTAAAGGAACAAGTGGATGCAACACTGCAAAAGGAAGCAGTGTTATAGGGAAGACTAAAGCCCTGGTTGGATGAGGCTTACATAGTGACAAGATCTATTGAAGGTAAGCTTGTGACTTTGCAAGTGACCCATCAAAAGCTCTAGGTTGACAGCGCAAGAGCAGTGACCGAGTAGATGATGGAAGAAGCGATTAGGCAGCCGCACAACGCACAGCTGAGGTTGCAGTCATCTGAGTCAAGTTGGAATGACTTCGTACAATGATCTTCGCACTTACGGAGTGGTTGGAGGGCGATCCATGATGTTTGTGTTGGGGGCCTATTGGGAACAAGATCCCCCAAGGACTGTTTTGGGGCTAAAAGCCCATGTTTTGGTCAAAATTTGTAATAAACATGTAAAGACTCCACATTTTGTGGTCGCGGAGCACGAGGTGTCATAAGTCATAAATGGTTGTCACCCTTAGTTTTGTAAAGTAAAGTCGTCTGTAAAATATCTATCCATGGTCCACAGACCATGGGATTGTATAAAATGAGCTAAGCTCTAAGTAGTTTTAGAGTCATCAAGGTCATGAAGAAGATAGTCATAGCTCTAAAGTAGAAAGTCTAAGTCTCGGGTCGTAGCATAGGTAGAGGCTCTCCAGCTGAGTGCGCAAAGGCCTAGGGTGGAAGTTTGCAGCTGAGTGCGCGGACCCTTGCAGTTGTGTGTGCAGGTTGGATAGAGTCTGTAATTACTTGAAAATATCAATAAAGAAAAGTATTTTGCAATTTGTGTCTTTGTTTCCAGTTACTACATCTTGACATGTTATGTATGAATTTCATTTATAATGCTTATATGATGCGCGAATATATGTAATTACGTTGGTTAAGTGAATGCAAGTAAGAACATATGTTTACGTGGTGCTAACTATGATTGTCTAATAATATAAGTAAGACACTTAAACTAGATTGGGCATCTGCATAGTATGCTGCCATAGCAACGCAAAAGTACCTGAGCCGCAGGTTAGGGATGCGCAAAGGTCAATCATACCCTTTCGCAGAGGTATTGAAAGGTGGAATAAAGGGCTAGTCTGGCGAGCCCTAAAGCTAAGTGACCTGCATAAAGGAAGGAATATAAGGGATAAACCAACATCACAACCATCTTATGGTGCAGAAACTTGGTTCCAGCATCCCCCCATACTGCTTCGGGTGAGAATTTGATCCGCGCTCCGTGGGCTGATGTCGAAAGGGCTAGTAGTGTAGGGATTTGTTTGGCTAAATAAGGTTGAACCTGGGTCAGGCCCCCACAAGCCAACATGAGTAGAAAAGAAATACATTCTAGTAACAAGTAACTCGTTACGTCAATGGTCATACATTGAAAAGATAAATTTTCAAAGTTAAAATTTTGAATAGGAAGGTTTCTTACTGTCTATTCCCAATGTATTAACAACATTTACAAATTATTGATGCAACTCCACTGACAAAACAAATCTTGGCTATTTGTATGTTGAAGGGTCTTCCATATCATGGTCATCTACATTTCATCCTCATCATCATTTTTTTCTTGTGTCTTCCTGTTAAGTTTCCAACTACAATTTGTTCCATCATTAGCACTAGACCCATGTTCTCCATCCTCTGGTTCATGATTACACTTGTCTTTTTCATCTCCATGGTCCAATTTGTCATGATCCTTGCTCTCTGTCCTCCCTTTTCTCACAACATGTTGCCATATATTCTTTATTTCTTCAAGTTTGATAGGCTTCATCAAGTAATCACAAGCCCCATGAGTTATCCCCTTCATCACAACACTTGTTTTTCCATTCGCTGAAATCACTGTATCATACAAAATACAAAAGTTTAGTAAAACAACACACTATGAGAATCCATAAATCAATGTACAATTTCAGTGCTATGTTCATAGTAATCATAACCACAATCAAGAAAATTATATTGTAATTTTTGTTGCAAAATGGCAACAAGAAATTGCTAAAAATAGCACTGCTAAAAATAGCAGTTTGAGTACCAGTGTTGGATTGGGCAATAGGGAATGAAAAATGGAAAATAGAAGTGCTAAAAATAGAAGTTCTATTTTTAGCAGTGTACTGTGGATTCCTATTTTAGTAAGTCCCTGGACTAGAAATAGGAAGTAAAATTCGAATTTGATATTAATAGCAGTTTGTAAATTAATTAATTAATTCAGTTTGAGTTAATTAGTTAAGGAATTATGAACTTGGAGTCTATGTGAGGACATGCAACAGTTTCTCTATCAGTTAAAGGATGAGGATGAGTTGTAATTATGAGTTGTAATTAGTTGGCTTAGTTAACTGAGTCAAGTCCATTTAGATTAATTTAACAAGTTGTTAAATTAATGAGATTCAGTTTGTTAATTCTTGCATGCATGCAACAACTGGTATTTTCAGATAACTAAAGATCCACTCATGGATAACTCATGCATGTCAGTTCATATAGAGACTCAATTGAGATCAGATGGATGGACAATGTACTATCAGTTGCTGGGATATTCCTTGTCAATATTCCTTGCATGCAAAAGGAATATTATTCCTTATGGATTGCGTAGTTAGATTTGAGGTTACAACAGGTATGATGTGGCCAATTCACATATGTTATGACATTGGAACCCAATCAAAACTATGCAAGGAAATAGGAGCTTGGAGGACTTGTGTAGCCTCTATATTCAGGCCTAGGTAGTCCATCAAATTTATCATCAGAGTACAGAGAGAGCAGGATAGATTTTGAGCTGATTCTTTTTGTATGTTGTTGAGGATTTCCACTTGATTGATAATATAAAGATGGGGTTTTAGGCTGGTGCTTTCCCTGGGTTATATATTTTGCGTTATGGTTGATTATTTCTCATTCTCAATTATATCTGTTCGTGCTTGATGTTGCTCATGTTTAATTAAGTTTCCGAAAAGTTTATGGTAGATGTAGATCTAATATTATGTTTTAGTACATTGCATATATCAGTTTGATCTGCAGGTGAAATTTCTACATGATATCAGTGAGCTAGCTGATTTGTAGAGAAAATTCTACATGGTATCGGAGCATAGGTGATCAAGCAGAGAACTGTATACAGAGTGAGAGAGAAGTACGAAGTTTAGTGTTCTTGATATAGATATCGAGTTCTTATCACATTTCAGATTTCATCAATGGCGTTATATGGTTTGAGGCTTGAGTATGCACTGGATGGCAGCTCAAACTATATAGCCTGGAAGGATCGCATGGAGGTAGTATTAGAGGATAACCGGGCGAAGGACTTCATTGATCAAGAAGTCCCCAAGCCCTTAGGATCTAATGCCCAAGATTTGGTGGAATGGAGGAAGTGTGTGGCTAGAGCTAGGAGAATCATCCTGGAGGGAGTTTGTGATCACATAGTCTCGAGCCTCCATGGGAAGGAGACTCTGTTTTTGATGTGGAAAACATTGAAAGATATTTATCAGAATAGCAATGATTAGAGGAAACTGGCACTGAAGGACAAACTTCGAAATATCAAGTGTGAAAAGGGAAACATGATCTCTACGTATCTAAACAAGCTCACCACATGCAAGGATGAGCTTAGAAGTGTAGGGATCACGACAGTTGATGATGACATGATGAGTCTTGCACTCGTCGATCTTCCTAAGAGCTGGCATAACTACCATGACTCGATTAATGGAAGAGAGAAACTGCTAAATTGGGAACGACTTTGGTCGGATTTGATGCAGGAGGAGTTAAGAAGAAGCACCAGAGATGGTTCTTCATCTATGGACAATGAAGAAAACTGTGCCTTAGCAAGTATGGTGAAGAAGGGGAAGGAGAAGGTTTCTCTTTCTGAGTCCAGTTCTTCCCATGGTGGGAAGAAGTTTGACAAATCAGAAGTGTGATGCTTTCATTGTCATGAGGTGGGCCATTTTGTTACAAATTGTCCACTGAGGAAATCCAAGAAGGGATCCAGGGAAGGATTTGAGGGTGAGGCACTTGCTTCACAATTCGAGTTGGATTTCACACTCTTCACATGCCTGGTTTCATCCATGGTGAGAAGTGGTTGGTTTCTTGATAGTGGAGCTTCTTTCCACATGACCAACGATAAAAGTTTGTTTAGTACTTTGGAGGAGAAAGATCTCCAGATACTAATAGCGATGGGTAATGATGAAAAGTATAGTGTCTCAGGTGTAGGCACAGTTATTTTTTAGAGGGAGCATGGAGCTTGCCTTACCTTGACCAATGTCAAGTATGTATCAAGACTGAAGAGAAACTTGGTGTCGATCGCGATGCTAGAAGACAAAGGCTAGGATGTAGTCTTCAGTAAGGAAAGGTTTTTCTTAGACACAACATCACTAGAAAGGTAAAGCAAATTGGTTCATGGGTCAAGGACTTGTATGCACTTGAGGTGCAAGATGTATGCAAAGCCTTGAGGAGCAAGGCAAAGGTTAGATACTTGGTGGTTAAGAGGGATAGTACATTACCTCTCAACATGCATCCACAGGAGAATTCTCAAATGATTGTGGAGGAGCCATGATTTTTGAAGCAGCTTTAGGAGGTTGTGGAGCAGCCACAACTGGCGAAGCCGAGAGGAGACCGAGTGGAGGCATCCACTCATGCAGAGACCTACAGTAGGGGGAAAATTCGAGCTAGATGGGTAGAGGGATCACATGCAGCCATACCTCCAGGTAGGAGGTGGCGCGATGTGGAGTGATCGTCCCAAGGAGGAGGGGCAGGATCCTTGAGGTACCCAGCCTCTTTGATTCGACTTTGCTACAAAAGCCCTAATGAGGAGTAGTAGAACCGACTAATTGGGTAGAGACAGATATAGATGGAGCGACAGAGAGAGCTACAGTGTAGGGAATCCCAAGACGGCACAGAGCTAGCAGGCTGCAACAATGTGAGAGGCACAAGTGTGTTGCACCAATGCAGGGTAGCACAGAGAGGTGTGCAACGGTGCGAGATGCATGGAGATTTTGCAGTAGTGCAGAGGTCAAAGTGGGAGCACTTGTCAGTAGTAGGTAGAGATTCAGCATCAGAGTATGTTTCTAGCCCAACAGAGAGGTCAATTGGGAGTTTTTTTTGTTCCAAGAGTTGCTAGAGAAACCACACATGGTAGAAGTGTTTCATGCAGAACATTCCAAAGGTACGGGATTGGGTTCGAGAGGAAGCCTTTCTTGTTGAGAGGGAGTGTTGAAAAATTGCAACAAGAAATTGCTAAAAATAGAAGTGCTAAAAATAGCACTGCTAAAAATAGCAGTTTGAGTACCAGTGCTGGATTGGGCAATAGGGAATGAAAAATGGAAGTGCTAAAAATAGAAGTTCTATTTTTAGCAGTTCAATGTGGATTCCTATTTTAGTTAGTCCCCGGACTAGAAATAGGAAGTACAATTCAAATTTGATACTAACAACAATTTGTAAATTAATTAATTAATTTAGTTTGAGTTAATTAGTAAAGGAATTATGAACTTGGAGTCTATGTGAAGACATGCAACAGTTTCTCCTTTGATTGAGGGATTTAACCATCAGTTAAAGGATGAGGATGAGTTGTAATTATTTGGCTCAGTTAACTGAGTCAAGTCCAGTTAGATTAATTTAACAAGTTGTTAAATTAATGAGATTCAATTCGTTAATGCTTGCATGCATGTAACAATTGGTATTTTCAGATAACTGAAGATTCACTCATGGATAACTCATGCATGTTAGTTCAGACAGAGACCTAATTGAGATTAGATGGAGGGACATTGTACTATGAGTTGCTAGGATATTCCTTGCATGTAGAAGGAATATTATTCCTTATGGATTATGTAGTTGGACCTGAGGTTACAGCAGGTATGATGTGGCCAATTCACACATGTTATGACATTGGACCCTAATCAAAACTGCACAAGGAAATAGGAGCTTGGAGGACTTGTGTAGCCTATATATTCAGGCCTAGGTAGTCCATGAGCTATATCAGTAGAGTATAGAGAGAGCAGGATAGCTTTTGAGCTGATTCTTTTTGTATGTTGTTGAGGATTTCCACTTGATTGATAATACAGAGATGGGGTTTTAGGTTGGTGCTTTCCCTAGGTTATATCTTCTATGTTATGGTTGATTACTTCTCATTCTCAGTTATGTCTGTTCATGCTTGATGTTGCTCAAGTCCAATTAAGCTTCCACAAAGTTTATGGAAGATGCAGATCTAGTATTATGCTTTAGTACATTGCATATATCAATTTGATCTGCAGGTGAGATTTCTACATGATATCAGTGAGCTAGCTGATTTGTAGAGAAAATTCTACAATTTTTGGGTGGTGGTTCTTTGATTAATTCCTCCATTCCAGGAAGTATTTATGGCTTAAATAATATACACTCAAATTTTTTTTAATATCTACCCATTCTACTGGGGAGAGGACCACTTATGTAGGCCTCCAATTAAAAGTAAGTGGAAATTAAAGAAGGAACATTATGGAACACATAGCACATAACTTATCTAGGGCTTACGGTTCCGAAATTCAAAAACATAAGTTTCAACTGTTATATTTAGGTAGCAGTTTTCTACATTGCAAGTTAGTGTGAATCCTCTAAATTTCTTCACTACTTCTAGTCCTTGTTCTAACAAAAATCATTTTTCTTTGGTCATTCCCATCAGTACATGCCATATTTTAGCTAACATAAACCTTTTAAGGGAATTAATAGACAAAAGAAGTAACACAAAACTAGAAGCAATCAAACTTCTAGGTCTGCCAAACGAATTGTTGCACTTGTTAATAATAGAAAGGTCCATTTCTAGACCCACAATTTCCAACAGCTTGAATCCATCTTGTAGACATCACTTATCACAATGTAAAATTTATCTTTATTTCCTTCAATAGGTTCAAGGCTATGATCGCTTGCCCATATGATATAATTGCAAATACAGAAGGCAATCATAACATCATTTGATTAACAACTTAACAAGTCAAAATGATAAAATGTTTGAAAAAAAGCACCAGAAAAATTAGGAAAGAATTTAAGACTTTCTTTTCCAGTTGGGTAAAATCCAAAGAAACAGTGGTTAGAGACATCTCGACGCTTGTGCCTTGTAGCAACTATAAAATTGAGAAAATGGAAATTCATACTAATTGAGTTGGAAAATAACTAGCATGGAAGTTCTGACTCATCTAGCACTTACAATGACATAGAATGGAGAGGGGAAAAACCGTGATAACTTGATTTACTAACCAAAACATTTCTGATTCAACAACAAGAGGTCAATGTACACCTATATTTAGAAACCCTTGATCTTGATAAGCTCTAACTTTTGAAAACGAATTTCTACCCTTGTTAAAAACTACTTTTTCATCCATTACACAACTATTGGTTTCCTTGTTTAAAAGCCACATTTTCATTCATTGTGCAACTAATTTCCCTTATTAAAATCTGTACATTCTTCCATCAAAGCTATTAGTTGGAACTTTCATTTTAATAGAGCTTATCAGGTCTATTGTATTCTTGTGTATTTTGTTGTTAAATTTCTTAAAATTTCAGATCCACAGAATTCATCCATGATCCTCTACTTTATATCAGAAACATTTAGGAAAATGCCTTGGTCCATCCAATACTTAGTTTCTACCATGCGGACATCATAAAGAAACCAACAAAGAAATATATAACCGAGGAGAATCAACAGGCTAGAGAAATAGCTACAACAAAGGAAGAATTCACTAACACCCACACAACTAACCTCCATTTACTTGTTCTTGTTCCAAAATTGAATATTTGTAACCAATAAGCAACAATATCACAAAAAATGGAAAAAATTAGAATATAGGTAACACAACTGAATAAAACCACAAGGAAAAACAAGTAGCAAAAAGGCCCAAATTACCATTTTTTAATGAAAAAATTTAATCAAAGATGGAATGAAGCAATGAAACAATCATTTTGATTCCAAGGAGGTCTGGATTCCCCTCCAGGAAGACCCTCTAAAACATAAACAAATAATAAGTTTTGACACTAAGGTATTCCCAAAGAAAAATTACATGCAACCTAGCTCTTTCTTATAAGAGTGGGAAAAAGAAAAACTAGGGAATTTGAAACCTTTCATTGAAATAACTCAACCAATTGCAGGAAATGGTATTTTAATAAGCACTATTCTTTTCTTGCCTTTGGGAATGAAAGAATACTTTCAACTCATTTGCTTCCCCCTCCAGCATATTACTTGAAATGAATGATCAATTTAAAAAAAAAATCTCACTTCATCAAACTAATAGGTCCCAACTTCAAGTTGAGACCACCAATTGAGTCCACATTTGGAACAACAGATGGGGGGGGGATAGAAAAATAGCCTCACAGTTGAATAGATTCCTCATCTTGAAATCCATCTTACTTAGATATCTGGAGATTGATGGAATAATTCTTCCCCACATTGGATAAGTCCACCAACATATAGCCATGAAAATCCACCTCTCATAACCCCCCATGAATAGACCCTTCAGGTTTGAAGCTTTTTGGTTAGACCATCCTGCTTGCAAAACAACCTTAAATGGTGGAAGAACACCTCTCCTTAGAGAGGCTCCCAAATGTATCAATTTCAACATAAACTAAAGCACGTCAAGAATAAAATTAAACAATGGAACAAAGAGATATTTGGTAACATACTCATAGACAAAAAATATATGGAGAAGAGGATGGAGGAACTTCAACAAAAAATCATAAACAATGCATCACTGATCAAATGAAGCAAGAGGAAAAATATCAACAAAGGAGATGGGAAGAAAGGGCCAAACAAGAAGAGAAGTTGGGGCAACAAAAATCTAGAGTGTAATAGCTAAATGTGGGGAGTGAAATACCAAGTTCTTCCACCGGTTTGTGATCCAGCATAGGAAAACCAATAGGATTCTTATCCTAAGAAAAACATATGGAGGAATGGAAAGTAGTCAAGAGGATATTTCCAAGGAATTGAACACCTTTTATTGATGAATCCTAGAGGACCCCAATATAGATATATTCTAAGCCATCAAGGAAATCACCAAAAACATTCCCACCATTTTGAATCTAGCTCATAACTCCATGCTACTCAAAGAGGTCACCATGCAAGAAGTTGAGCAAGTTGTAATGGCAATGCCATCGGGAAAAGCCCCTGGTCCAAATGGGTTCACAATCGACTTCGTTAAGGCTTGTTTATCCACAATAAAAGAGGAAGTTCATTCAATAGTGGAAGAATCAAGGAAACAAGACAGCGTTGGGAGCCTTTAATGCAAACTTCCTAACTTTAATCCCCAATGAAGTGGGGGATGACACCCCAAATTTTTTTTGACCCATAGCTCTCTGCTATGTAATATACAAGATCATTTCTAAGGTTCTATCCAATAGAATAAAAGCATTGTTTCCTCTTTTGGTCTCTCCCAACCAATCAAGATATGTGGAAGGGAGATAGGTTATGACTAGTATCATTCTATCTTATGAGACTATCCACTCACTACAATCTCTAAATAAGGCAGGGATGTTAATGCGACTTGATATGTTGAAGGATTTTGATAATATAACCTAGAACTACATGCATGAATTTCTCAGGACCTTTGGTTTCCAAAAGGACCGTATTGATTGGATAATGTCCCTTCTCTCGAGTGCCTTTCTCTCTATCCTCCTTAATGGAGCCCCTACATAGCCCTTTGTGCCTACCAGAGGAATCCAACAGGGATACCCTCTATCTCGTTTCCTCTTCATTCTCATGGCAGAGGGTCTTGAAATATCTATACAAGCTTCCCTAACCAATCATCAACTAACGTGTCTAAAGATCCATGCCAACTCCTCATCTTCCACTCATAAGAAATTTGTTGATGAAACCATTCTCACGAGTATCCCAACTTTAGCAGAAGTCGAAACCTATAGACACATTCTAAACCTCTTCGTTGAGGATTCAAGAACTTCGATCAACCTTCAGAAATTAAAAAATAAAAAAATAAAAAATATCTTCAACACCCTGATCCTTATCCAAAGAAACATTATTAGAATCTTGGAGTTTCATAATTTCTCTCTTCCCTCGAAATACCCAGAGAGTACCTCTCACATAGAAGGTCCTAGCAAAATCAACCTGGGAGGATCTCCTCAACTAGTTGTAGAGAAATCTCTCTAGTTGAACATTCTGGTGCCTCAACCTGACAAATCGTCTTATTCTAGTCAAATCAGTCCTCCAGGTCATGCCCTTATATCTCTGCTCTACTCTAGTTGCTCCTAAAACCATAATGAACACCATTCATCAAATCCAAAAGAAATTTCATTGGTGTGGATCCGAGCTGGAAAAGTAAATGGGCCCTTGTCGAATGGGATATGCTTTGCAAGCCAAAAAAAAGTCAGTGGGTTATGTCTTAGAGATCTAGAAATTATGGGGAAGGCACTAGGGGGAAAAACATGGTGGAGGTGGTTGGAATGTTCACTTGCCTTTTCTAGGGGGAAATCTCCAACATGAGAAGCTCCAAATACTACCATATTCACTTGATGGCCCATTACATATCTTCTACTACTACTATATATATATTATATATTATAATTATATATAATTTATTATATATATATATATTTATATATATATAGTTTCTAAAGATCAAATTGTAACCACATAATGGAATTCCATTAATGGAGCCTCAACACTACTAATGGACCTTATTTAACAAGTTCACTTACATTTATTGATTTCACACTATACTATTGTGTAGAGACTTATTTAGTAAAGATGGTTGTCAATACATTAACAATCTATTCCACTAACTATGGAAGTTAAGGTGGTTGTAGAACCCTAAAAACAATGCAATGTTGTCACACTCGAACTTGACAAAGACTCAGCTAGCTTAGGACTCAAAAAAACTCAATGATTTGACAAGAATCAGTGACTTGGGAAAGACTAAAAAAATAAAAATGAACCTCAAAATACAATAAACCCAGTGCCCAAAAATATGGCAGGGTCTCGATGAGTATGGAAATTTTATGTGAGTATAGAAAGTGGTGATTTTGTTGGTGAGTTTTTTAGCTAGTGTGTGGTCTAAAGAATACTCCATAAGACTCAATATAAGAGTCTTGGATGATTCAAACTACACTGGTACAATGTATATAGTTGAGACAATTATTCTCTTCCATTTTCTTGTTATGTGACTGTTCTCTCATTGTTGTCTTTTGTGCACATATCAGATCTATGGGTTTAGAAGCTTGTAGTTGTCCACAGCTCTATATTTTTTCATTGATCAATTCATTTTAGTACTATTTTGGATTGGTGTTTAAAAAGCTTAGCTCTATGAATATACAATACTATGGTAGGGGTTTCTCTATTTTGATTTTTGAGTTACAAGAAAATAAACTAGTTGTTCTGAAAGTTAGGGCATGTTAATTATGGATTGAAAACCTTAGTTGAAACCAATGTTGCAAACAACTAAATCGGGATAAAATCATCAAGGATCCGAAAAACCAAAAAATCGTAAAAATCGGGAAAATATTAGTAAAAATTGGAAAACATCGACAAAATCAAGATACCATAAAAATATCAGTAAAAATAGGCAAACGTCGGCTAGGCCAAAAAATCATCATTTCAAGAAAAAACCAGAATTTTAACGAGATGTTTGCAATACTGGTTGAAACCATGTCATACAAATTTCAAATTTCAATCCTTTCATAGAAAAATTTGAAACTATGTCATTTGAGTTTGACTCCTAAATTTATTAACACAATTTTGGTATGAATCAACCTTGAAGAGTATTGGAAATTTTCTAAGAAAGTACCTGACGATGCAGACTCCCGTAGTTGGTCACATGTCTTATACTATTATTTTTGGAAATGGGTCTTCATATAGGGCTTCCTCTGAAATTCAATTTTTTCACCTAGAAACTGGTCTTAGATTATGAAAAGGTTACCCTTCAGTGTCAGTCTTGCCATGAATATCGCACATAGCCCTATTATTTCTCTCTTGGTAACTTAACCGCTAAAGGAAAGAAGGTTTTTGAGATGCAAGGAGAAGGGAAAAAGGAGAATGGGTTATGCACCCAAACCTAAGAAAGTGAAGGATCGAGGAAAATCCCCATCAGATACTGAAGTGAACATAGAAGACAACTCTAATTGGAATAAAAATAATTGTAAAGAAAGAAAGCTGCAAAACAAGAGTGAAGAAACCATCATCTGCTATGAGTTCAAGAAGGAATAAATTCAGCTAAGGAACCGTAAGGTAAGAAGTACAACAAAATAGAATTTTAATTAGGAAAAAGGGGCAGGAAAAGGAAAAGAATGCTGAGAAGAGATGAAAAATAGTTGAAATTGTGCTCAAATAAAATGTAAAGTCAGTTTTAAAACTTCCATACAAGTAGTATGGGCTTTCATTTCAAAAGTTGCATCTCTAGTAAAATTATTTTGCTTCTATTAAAGAGACATAGATCCTAGATCTAAGTGATTTTTGACAAAATTGGTGAGAACTAGAGTTCAATCTAATAGACACATTTAGTCTGAATGAGGGAAAGAAATCTAAGAGAACAAATCATGTTTGATGAATCAATGAATCATTAATTAAAAACAAACAAGTCTATTATACCTTTGAAGTGACAATTTTCAAGTCAACTATTATTTTTGTTACTTTTGATTATCATTTCTTTCATCTGGTTATCTTGCAATAAATTAAGTTTAGCGTACTAAGAACAACTAGTCATATGAGTCCTTCGAAATCAAAACTTCTAATTGGTACAAGTTTCTTCTTTTCAATATAAATTTTTCCTTGGGTTTGTACCTAGTGTAATCTCACATTTCTCTGGTAGGTAGATCCTTCCCATGTTTTTGTTCTTATAGTTACAAAACTTGGCTCCGTGGAAACTTGGGTGAGACCAAAGAGTAAGTGATCAGCTCGAATAGAGGAAAAAATCAGGAAAATTAGGCTAATTCTTTCTGACAAGAATGGAATTTTTGTACTAACCGAGAGGAAAGTTTGACTTGCTAACAAGTTAGTTTGGCTTGTTTTCTCTATTGGCCCGAGGTTGACTAGGAAAATATAACAAATTTTGTAACAATTATCTTAATAATGTTATCAAGTTATAAGTACATATTTTTAATGTAGTGGAAGGCTAAAACAGGAATATGGAAATGCAAGTAAATATGATAGTAGGGATAGTAATTATAACACGCTAGAGAGATTTGGCATCTCCCCAAGAATGGATGATAGTGAAGAGGACTTCCCGGATCCAACTGTGCCAAAAATTGCCATCAAAGATCCACTTTGAACCTCAAGGTTAATATGCTGAACAGTGGACTTGGATTCCTCTTCATCCCAAAATAAGGTATTATTTTCAACTACAAAAACAATCTCTTTGCCTGGCAGTAACCATTCGACTACCTCAGGATCAAGATCCTTGCTGGTCATATACCTATGAAGTCTATTCGAGGACACCATTTCTTGTGAGATAGATATTAAAGCCCGAGGAAATTTCCTAATGGGTTCTTGAATAATTTTGAAAATAGATGTTGTAGTAAATGCCTTCCCTGCTATAAGTTTTGCTTCTACAAAAATGCATGTAGTCAAATTCACTACTGAAAAAAGTGAAGACATGCTCCATGTAGTGAACGTCACCACTGAAACAAGTGAAGGCATGCCCATAGTGTAATTTATTCACCGAAATAGAATATGTAGTTTTGCAGAGCCATTCATATTTGAAATTCCTAAAAGGCTCTACACGTGTTTGGAAATGGTCTTCCCATGCTTGAAGTTTGATAACCCTCATATAATTCAAAAACTCATTAGTTGTATGAAGATCACACATTTTCATTAATTGGAATTGATATCTCCTATTTCTCTTGGATCCCCAAGCTACATATCCCATTATCAGTGCCATGTAAGCAAAACCAGACGACATAGAAATGCTCGAAGCCCCAAACAAGATTGATAAAGTAGCCCCAACTTGTAGAGGCATAATCCAAATGTAATGAAGCCACAACATCGTATCTGAATGCTTTTGAGCATCCACAACCATGTAATTTACAATCTATCCAACACACTTGCCTAGCTGAGCTTGGCAATCTTAAACCCTTTTTGTATAAAATTGTGATCAGAGTAGACCTTTTCAGCATGCCCAACTTCTGAAATTGAAACTTATATTGATGGGAACAAATAACCTCAATGGATTTTGCTGAAAATAGTATAAATACAAGGACAAAGCATTCATAAGGAAAGCTATAATCTCCAGATGTAAAATAAACAAATTTTTGTATCAAAACTGGGCCAATATACATCACACACAATTTTGCAATTTCTAGGGATTCAGTAAGTGCAATATTTGGCCAAAAGCATCGAAGCAATGTAAGGTGTACAGGGTGTTGCTATTCCACTATGTCATTAGACCAGTTTGATTTAAAAAGTTCAAACGTATTTTCAGCACTTTCACCAGGTGCCAATGCAGGAACATCTGTCAATTGCAAAGCATTTATGTAACCTTTGTTTAATATAGGATTCAACCATCTCCATGTAGCCCTTGATAGAATACATATTGTAGCATAAGGGGTTATTAATTCTTTCTCAGTGCCAAGATGTAGAGTGCTACCATCTAGAATAGGTTCGTGTAATTTGTTTTTTTGTTTCTTCAACAATGGTGATTCTTGTAGTCCCTTTGAGGGCTAATGCTAGAAGAAATCCATGGGTAGGGAAAATTAACAATGCAAAAAAGGCAATCAATAGGGAGAATACTATATGGATTAAGAGTTTTGGAAATGAACCCAATGATTGCAAAGATCAAGAATATTGTATTAAGAATGAAATTCATAAGCCATTAGAGATATAAAGACTTTAGATGTGTTGTAGCTTTGAATTTCTTCTCATGTCCAATTTACTGTCTGAAATACAATCCATGAAAGTGCTTGGGCTAGTGTGTATATTACCTCATGGATAACCCATTTAGTTCTAAGGTCTAGCCTTCCAAATCTCCAAATGCAAAGACCAACATGCAATAAAATTACAATTCTTGTGACAATTAAAGTTGCTCTGAGTTTGAGACTAACTTTGAGGCTCTGTCTCTGGCTCTGGCCCTAGAGATTGGTGTTTTGAGGGAGTGATTTTTCCTTTGATGATATCTTTCATGAACACGGTAATTTCTTCACCAAGAATTCTAGATAAAGAAATAAGAAACCAATGTTGACGAGGATGACAATTTTTCATTGGGAACATGGATGTGAATATCTACTATCTTGATGCTAGGGCACTCCATGTGCCCTTGGTGATAATAGTTGTGATATCTTTTGTTGTTGTTGTTGTTAATTTTATACACTTCCTTTGGCTTCTAGGTTTGTGATTTCATCGATACCTTGCATATCTTGTTGATGTGCCTATCTAGATTCGTTAGATCGATATGATTTGTTCCGAAAATCCTCACTCTCTCTGCTATTAACACTGCCCTTCTTGGATTCTTTTCCTTATGTGGTCTTGAAACCTTATACATCATGAAAAAATGGATTCTACAACCCAATCTAGAACCCAATTGAAGATCAACATGTTCCTCATGAATTCTACAACAAGATCTAAGAGATTATGCACAGAGGAAGAGCATAGAACCCTCTCCCAACTTGGTAAGGAATAAGAGTAGCGAGTAAGAGATTATGCACAAAGGAAGATCATCGAATCCTCTCCTAACCTAGTAAGGAAGAAGAGTAGCATATAAGATTTTATGCATAGAGGAAGAACATCGAACCCTCTCCCAACCTGGTAAGGAAGAACAGTAGTAGGTAAGAGATTATGCTTAGAGGAAGAGCATCGAACATGAGACGTGAAATCAATATGTCAATATTTGATATTGCATATAAACATGTAACTATTCTACTTTCATATAGAATCAATGAGGCCAACAATAAGATGAGTGGGAAAGAAACAAAATCTCCTAAGTGATATTGGGTGTAGGGCATACATGGGATAAAATATTGTTGCCACTAGTCTTCTCCTCTAAAGAGCATCGAGTTACTCATCTCAGGGATAAAGGGGTGCAAGATAAAATCAATTTTGGCAAGCATTAGGTTGTTAATGATTTATGGTTTCATTCCTAAGTGGTACGTAGCAGAGAAAGGCCCAACCTCTATTTCTGAATGGTCCACATTAGCAGGGTGCTATTCCTCATGTTGATTCTCATACCCAAGATGAGTGAACTAGCTTATTGAGGCGGGAGAAGAAGTAGAGAGATGTTCTCTCACAAATAGTGGCACCTACTTTATGTCAATCGTCCCAGCTACAATAAATTGAAAGAGAGGAGGGTCGTATTGCTACAGAGGATCTAGTTGGGAGGTTATTTCTTGTTTTCGCATGATATGCTCTTGAGCTAGGTAGCACTCTAAATCTCCATAATTGTATAAATATTGTAGAGGACACAACGTAGGCATTTGGCACTACAAACCAAGAAGGGACTGTAATACTAAGTCTTCCAGGAATCCTAGTATGAAATAGAGTTTATTTATAGTAAAATCCTCTAGCTACTCAGTGTTATTGGCTTTGAGCCCTCTCTCAACCTGGTAAGGAAGAAGAGTAGAAGGGAAGGAATAATGAAATGAAATGCTATTTTAAAGTTTACAAGACTAAAATAGTCTATGGAACCAAGATTGATTTGTTGTTGAAGGAAATTTGATCAAAATAACCAAAGAGTTCAACTTGTACAATATATATAGTGCATTAGATAATTAAATGTAACAATACACCCAAAATTACTCTTCAAAAATTCATTTAAGCACTGTGAAAGGATTTACTGATGTGAATATGGAACCAATTATCTATGCCTATACTTGTAAGTTGAAACCAATTAAGAATACCCCACTACATATCCACCATATCAGATGATCTAAGTTGGTCTACTTCAGAGGTGTAAACCTAAAGGAGTGTGTAACACCAATAATAGGTCTTCCATGCTTAACTGGCTTATATGAAATAGAAAACCCTGCCAGATAATGGCCAATCATCTTAGGCTTGATTTCGACCTGATTGAATTTCTTCCAATTGTAAACACCAATAATGCTACCATTCATCTCAAGAACAATTATCATTTTATGGAGTTGGGTTATAACAAGCCTTGGTCTCTCACCTGCGGAAGCTTCCCATTTCGACTTACGGAGCTTCTTGATCAAGGCCATTGGATGCCTCTTCAAACCTCATTGAAACCTTCTTCAAGCACGAGCATGAAAGAGATTGACAAGCTCTTCAGAGGTCATGTCCAAAAGGGCATCCAAATCAACACCCCCATTCTATTCTTTGGTTTCACTGTGTCGACATCCACATCCGCTTCCACCATGACTGCAACTAAATCAATATAAAATGCCTATGCTCTCCTCCAGAAAACACGCTCAACGAACACCTTACCTCATGAGGTCATGTCCAAAAGGGCATCCAAATCAACACCCCTATAGGAGAACTTCTTGAATGTTCTCTTCTTCAGCTGCACCATACCGACATCCACATCTACATCTGCCATGTCTACAAATGAATCAATAGACAACACCTCTGCTCTACTCTGGAAACACACTCAACAAACACTTTACCTCAATAGTATCAGGAAATTAATTGATTAGATTTTAATAATTTGTCACTTGAGTAGCATGAAATTAAATTTTAATGGGTCGATCTTTTATTTTAGAACAACCAAATATTAGATTTTCACAATTTGTTAATTTTTCATGTTGTCACTATTGAGTAAGAGGTTTTTTTTGTGTAGATGTTATATATTTAATATTGTTCAAGGTCTAGAGAGTGATAATGTTGGTTGAGAGTGTCAATAAAAACTATAAAAAATATTATTTTGAAAAATGTCTTTAGTATCCATAAAGACCTTCTTAAGCAAGTATGTTCATATAAAAAGGGATAGAGAACATGAGTTTTACACATAAGGGGAGTATAAAAGACCTCCCTAATCAAGTATGTTCATATAAAGAGGGAAAGAGAACATGAGGTTTACACATAAGGGGAATATCAACTAACCCTTAAGGAGGTGGAAAATATACCTAATTCTGTGAATAATGTTATTAATAAACTCAAATATTCCTAGGTAACTGATTATTTTTTGGGAATAATGTTATTAATAAACTTCATGTAGTTGTAGGTAGCTAAAAATTACCTTATTATAAATTAGGCATAGTTTAGTTTACATTAGTCATTCATATAGTCATTTTTAGTTGTATTACTTATTAGCTAGTCATATGTTTTAACCTGCGACTAAATTAGTAATTTATGTTAGTTGTTTTTAGTTGGGTCACTTAAAATTGATCATTTTTGGTAGTATTTCACTTTAAAAAGTTGTGGTGACTAAACTTTTTAGTCACCTAGTCACTAATTTCTTTTTTTCTACTAGTGTGTGCTCCCATCAGAAATGAACATATCACCAGATCTACAACTTATAAAAGCATCGACTGCAACTAGCCATGGTCTTCCTAGAATCAATGGATGTCCTCCTAAGTTATTCTTGGGTGTTAAAATCATAAAATCGATAGGATATTCCCAGGAATATAAGGATACATATATATCTTCTAATACACCATCAAGTTTGATTACATATCTATCTGCCAATTGTAACAATGTAGGTGTATATTGAAAATTAGAAAGTTTTAATTTATTCATAGTTTGCTTACTCATGATATATCTAGATGCTCCTGGATCAATAAATGTATTTGGGATCTCCATACCATTTATGTGTGTTTTCACAATGGGACTTCTAGATGAGGATATTTCTGAATTGTTGTTTTACCCCATGATATCTGCAAATTCTCCAACTAGTTGGATTCTTTTGATTTCTTTTCTTTTTCTTCCAGGTCTTTTTATGCTCAAGTCCCTAATTGTCTTTGCGAAAATTGGTATTTCCTTAATGGATTGAAGAAAAGGAATCACCATGCAAACATTCTTCAGTTCATCTAACATGTCGTAATTAGGCAATAAAATTTGTTTTTCTAACCCTTCATCAATTTTTAATCTCTCAGGGAAAGGTGATTTTGAAACAAATATTGAAGGTTGTTCCATAATAGGAGTTGAGTTATTTGAATGTGTTGGAGTAACTTGTTTTTGAGTTTTTTTTTTCATTAAGAGACATTTCTTCTTAAGAGATATTTTATTTTTCACTTTCTCGAATAACAACTCATGGGGACTTCTTTTCTAATATTCTACCATATCTAAGTTGAACATTTTAGATATAGTGGAGTTATCATGTAAGTCTGAAAATTTTGTCCTTCCATATTGTAAACAACTTGTGAATTTTTATTATTGTTCGGATTTGGGAGTCGTTGGACAAACAATTAGCTTGGTCTTTGAGGAAATGGTAATGAAAGTTGTGGATTCAAATTGTGAGGTTGAGTTTGTTGAACGAGTTGAAGATAATATTGTGGAGGAAAAGTAGAATATTAATGAGACTTGCATTAAAATATTTATTAAGCGGTTTTGCATTAAAGAAAGGCTAAATTTTAAATATTTTGTTAATGTGATTGCCATTAAAGTAATATACAAGGCCACTCCACTCATGTGGATGTCATAGGAGAAAAGGAGGAGGTCACACACCCCAATTGAAATGATAATTGTTCATTCAAAGTGTTTTCAACCTTTAGATCCCATCAAGTCACATGGGGTTGTTAACCCACCTCCAATCCTCCACCTAATATGAGTCTGATCCAGACATCGATTAACAGTAATTTCAACCTCCAGATTCCATCGAGCTTGCACCTTAGCTGGAATTTTTTGAGCCTTCGACGCTTGAAGACTAACATAAATATAATTGGTTTCAACCAAAATTTTATTTAACTTTGGGAAAGATTTATAAAATTGTGTAAAGGTTTTTGGTTGGAATTTGTTTAAATTATGTTTACCTGCATGAATCTACTTACGTGAAATACATTTTATAATCCAAATTTATGTTATAGTTAACGGGGGTTAACCTTCGTTTACTGCAAGAATGAATTAAATCAATCGTGAAGGAATTAGGCTAGTAAAAGTTGTTTTTCAACCAAATAATTTCACCTCCATGATCTAGAAAGTTATTAAAGGGGCAATGTAATAAGCATATTTATTTTTTATGAATTATTATACAATAAAAGTTATTAAAGGGGCAATGTAATAAGCCTATTTGTTTTTTATGAATTATTATACCATAACTAAACAACTAATTCTCGTTTCCTTGGTGTAGGAAAATAACTCTAGATTTAAGTACACAATTCAATGGAAAATATAGGGGACAAATTATTGTATTTTTCAAAGGTCCAAGAATATATGCAATGGTCATCCATCACTCTTCAAAAGGGAAAACAAGTTTTGAAATTAGTTTTCTTTTTCGTTGTAATTATGTAGAAGATTAGGAAAACAATTATAAAAATTTTTGTATAAAAACCATAATTTCCCATATGGAAAGGGGAGTTTTGAGGGGAGGCTGCCAGAGGAAAGGATTCATGATTTGGGGAGGTTTGACTACACATGTTATACAAACCCAAAGGGATTCATGATTTAAATAGATACAATTTTAAAAAATAATTATGTTCATTTTCTTTATTTAATTTTGTTTGTTGTATATTCTAATATAATCTAGTGATTTTAAAATTTGTCATGATCAATTTGTAACTCACTTAGTCATTACTTGATTTGTTTGTTCTTCTAGATCTCCATACTATCTAAAGTTCTCAAATTGAGAGATTCATTAAGTATACCAATGCATAACAACGATTATTTATTTATAGTAATTCATAAAAAAAACTTCTCATAAATCATAATATACTTTTGTTTTACTTACTTTATTTTATATTTATATATATATATATATATATATATATATTATATATATTTGTCTTGATAATTATTAACAGGTTGATAATTGACATGATCTTTATTAATTTGTTGCAATATTTATTGGACCCATTTATTTGCCAATATATATTGTTGATAGAATAAATGTGTTAGTTATTTGTTTTATTGGAAATTCAAGGGATTGCAATTAAAATAATATACTTGCATTTAAGTGAATAACTTTACACTCAGATATAGGTGTATTTTAATTTTTTATTTTATTTTCTTTGTGTTCATGTTTTAATTTAGTTATTTTGTCTGTGTTTGTTTTACTATAGGCTTGAGTTATTTATTTAAATTTTCTTTAATTATTCATTCAAGCCATGGATTCTATGTTCACATATAATTTCCTTTCCCCAAAGCTAAATCATTAAACTTTTCAAGTAACCTACCCTTATTTATAATATGCACTTATGTATTTGTTGATATAGAATTTTTATATATTATATTAATTATAGGGAATAGCCCCTATGGATAGAGATGGTATGTCTTTATTCTAAAGCAGGAAGATCCTTGGATCCTTAGCAACTATAATCTTGAGTTGTTCTATGTTGCTGAAACGATTTGAGAACCAACACGTGGTACATTATAGAATCAAAAAACTAAGGAATGGATTGTAAAATGGTGTAGTATAGCTCCGACCAATCATAACATGGACATGAAGAAGAATATCAGTTGAACAGTGGGGTGGAGAAAGCTCTATTGGTTGGATGGACATGTTGAGAAGCGTGAGGGAAAAAATAAGGAGATGGAAAGATGACAATGAGAATCTTGTTTTAGTGCAAGAAAAATACGCTGAAGTCAAAGCAGTAATACTACAAAAGCTATTAAACCTGCAAAGACAGAGGCAACATGAGTTGGGGACCAACCATAGAGACATGAAAAGCCCATTGGGGTAGCAAGAAATATCAAATGGGGCAAATTAGAGCAAGATATATAAAGAGGCATCATTTGTCCAATGAAGACACCATGAATGGAGACACTTTATTAAGTACCCCAAAAGGGAACTCAAGAACCCATGAGAAGCAATATTAGGGCACTAATAGAAGGCCACATCATCATCACTATCATAATCATCATGGGAGAAGAAGGGAAAGATAGTATATAAAAGAGTATAAAAAGGATAACCCTCCTACCTTTTATGGTGAAATGAGGAAATCAAAGGATTCTAAGGCCTGATTGTTGAGAATGAAGAAGTTTTTTTGAATCCATGATTATTCATAGATCATGAAAGGAAAGGTAGCCACTTTCAACCTAATAGGTAAGTTTACTTTATGGTGGGAAGATATGAAGAATGTAAATGGAATAAGAGAATAATAATGGTCCTATAAGGAGTTTGAGGAGTATTTTGTGAGAAAATATCTATCTAAGTGATACGTCAATAGTAAAGAAAATGAATTCTATGAGCTCAAATTGGGGCAAATGATAGATGATGAGTACACCACCAAATTCTTAGAATTGCTAAGGTATGTTCCCTACCCTAAGGAAAATAAATCAAATATTTAGAGGTATGTGAATGGATTGCCACAACCTTTCAAGGATATAATTGAGTTTGATTAGCCCAAGTCACTAGAGTACACAATCCAGAAATTGAAGCACTGCTATGCGAAATCTAGGTGCATGATTGAATATAAATAATATTGGAAATTCAAGGGAAATGCCAATTTTAGAGGGAAAAGGAAAAAGACAACCAAGGGAGCGAGTGCAACCGCTGTTAACCAAGAAAACTCGTAGAAGTTAAACACTACCATTAGAGCTCATTCTAATCAAGATGAAGCCAAAAGTTAAGAGAAGGGTCCATATAAGTGTTGGACTTGTGGAGTAAATCACCCAAGGAAATATTTCCCACAACATAAGAATGTTGGACCGAGATTATACAACGCATAGGAGCCATAGATAGTCAATAAAATAGCTCAAAGTATACCCATAATTTACCAAAAAATGGATAGTTTCCTAGTTGATCATTAAACAATGATTATAGAGATGGAAGGTATGGTCTGTGATTAAAACATTTTATTTTTTATTGACCCTAGTTTGAATTTTAACTATATCAGTCTCACTTTTGTTGAGAAATACACACTAAATAAAGAAGCACATGATGAGTCTGAGCTAGTTAAACTTGCCAAAGGGACAAAAAGAAGGGTAGAGTATTGGGTGAGGGTTTCCCAATTGAATTAAATGGGATGCCACCTATTGCAAACCTCAATGTTGTGCCATTGGGAGCATATGGTATACTATTGGGAATGGATTGGTTATACATGCATCGAACCAAGGTTGGCTACTTCGAGAAGACCATAAAATTCCTAAATGAAGCTATAAAGCATAGCGTATTATGTGGAAATCAAAAACCCACCTTAGTGAGATTAGTTTCAGCTTTGCAAGCCAAAAGAAGCAACAAAAAGGGATGTATTTTATTTGTTGTATAAATATCCAATAGCATTGAAGCTTTTTGTGGTAGGTGAGAATGATGAGAGTGATATCTTGAGGAAATACCCTGTTTTACAATAGTTTTCATATGTATTCCCTAAATAAATTTCGGTTTTCCTCCTCATTAAGAAGTAGTATTTTCCATCTAATTAGTTCCATGAGTAGCTCTAGCATCCAAAGCTCCATATATAATGAGCACTATAGAATTATTTGAGATGAAGCTACAACTTAAGGAGATGCTAGAAAAGGGCTACATAAGGCCAAGTGTGTCTCCAAGGGGAGCACTAGTTTTGTTTGTTAGGAATAAGGATGGCACAATTAGGTTGTGCATTTATTACATGAAACTAAACAAGGGTACCACCATGAATAGGTATCCATTGCCACAGATTGATGACCTATTCAATCAGTTAAGAGGAGCAACAATATTCTCCAAAATTGATCTAAGATAAAGAAATCATTAGGTCTGTACAAAGAATGAGGATATCCATAAAACAACCTTTAGAACAAGGTATGGGAATTATGAATTCATGGTAGCATCCTTTTGACTTACCAATGCACTTGAAAATTTTATGTGTCCTATGAACAATGTGGTGTGCCCTTACTTAGATAAGTTTGGCATAGTCTTCGTTGATGACATTCTTCCATATTCAAAGATTAAGGACGAACATGAAGAGCATCTGACCTTAGTATCACAATTTCTAAAGGAGTAGAATATTTATGGTAATCTTAGTAAGTGCAATTTTTGTTGACACCTAATCATCAGGATTGGGTGAATAAGTGTAACTGATGTAAATAAATAATAGAAAATATGAAAAGTCACCGGGAGATGAAATGAGCAGTCTCTCCCTCATGTATATAATAAAGACCAACCTGAATGAATACAACAAATTGATTTTGAGGAGTTACTGCTTGGTCTGACATGGTATCAGAGCCAGCGCCATTTTTGGCTTCCCTTTGCTTTCTAACTCCCTATTTTGCCTACGTGTTTCCTCTCATAAAAGCGTTGCTCCTCCTCGTTCTGACAATCTAATAGCACTTCTCTCTCATACCTACAATTTAGGGTAATGGTCTTCGCTGATATGGTAGGTCGGTTGATATACTGTAACGCCATACCACCATATCTCTGCTTAGTTGTATCTCTGAGCAGCCATAGCACCATATCTCTGCTTGGTTGGTATACTGTAATGCCATACCACCATATCTCTGTGCACCATTGGTGGTTCTGCCCAGGTATGGTATTATGTGTTCAGTGGTCACCAAGTGGTAGTTGTGGAGCCAGTGCTCACCTTTAAGAATGCAGAAGCTAATGAAGCCTTCCGGAATGTCGATGAAACCATCCATCGATAACTGATTGCCAAGAAACCGATGCATTCGGATTATAAGCTCCTCTTCCTCAGGCGAAATGTTTCCACGCTTGATATAGGGGCGAAGATGATTCATCCACAGTAATCTCCATCTCTTACCAGAGCCAGAGCACTCCAAACCTACTCGCTTGGGAAGAGAACTCCAATGACTTGCTCTATGGGTGTTTATATAGTCGATCTCCACTGCGCTTTGAGTGCTATTATTGTGATGGTGCTGCATTGACCATAAAATGACCAGCAACCTAGATATCTTCCATGACATAAGTCAGTGGTGTTGAAGCAGTGGTATGTACAACAAATTCTGCTTTCGACAAACACCAATCTCATTCATTTGAATAAGCTAAAAGTTATTTTTATGGTGTGTTAAATCATTTTTGATGCCTGCACATTAGACAATTTTGAAGACTGTGTATTATACAAGCCGTGAAGTTGTGTTCCATTGAGTTCTTAAAGGGTGCATATATATAAACATCGAGTTTTTAAAGATGATTTATGGTCATTATAAGTGGTGGCATATTTAAAGGCTCATAAGTGAAGTTTTATAATATTAAATGTTTTATGTCCAAAAAAAAAATTGTTGCATAACTAAGGTTCTACGTTGAGGTGTGGTTGCTGGAATGTGAGCCCAAGTCTGGTATTCTACCTTTGTTGGTGCGTATGAACTCTGGTTCGTATGCGTTGAAGGGAGTAGTGTATGGTGTGATAAGCATATTTCCTTGGTGATGAAACTTCATATGGTGGATTTAAGACTGTTGGTTTTAATACATTGCTGCTTTAATTATCCCTCATTATTTTTTTTCAAAGTTAAACAGAGTTTGCCACCAGAAGTACAATTCTTTTTACAGTATATTTCCAGAAGTATTATTTTTTACAGCACTCAGATTTTACAATGCATTCAATCATATCTTCTTCTGAAGAGGTTATGTGCCTTGCTCATAAAGAAAAGAATCTTTCCCAAGATTCTTCCAGAGGAAGAGGAAGATATTTCAGAGGCGGGGGGGCAGACACTCTCAAGGAGAAAAGTCAGATTTGCACTGCATATGCTGCAAAAGAAATGGATCACATGATGCCTCTACATGCAAGTTACCTTGGGACAAAATTGAGCAGCAAAGAAACCAACCAAAAGGTAAAACTAATGACACAAACAAAGGTAAAGCACTTGAATCCACTCATTATGTTGTGGCACAATGTAATATTGGAGTAAATGAAGACTTATTCAATGCTTCACTTGCTTCTTGGAAAAATTATTGGTTGCTTGATTCAGGAGCAACTTGCCACATGACTCATAGAAAATATTTTTTTGAAGAATTTACTGACAATGTTGATGGAGCAATATACTTTGCAAACCAATCAAAAATCAAGCCATCAGGGCTTGGCACAATCAGGATTAAATTGCATGGTCTTCTAGACTTTCTTCTACATCATGTTCTATATCTCCCATAGCTAAAGAGAAACTTGTTGTCCTTGGTCCACATCTGCCAGCAAGTTCACTCCATTCATATGTTTGATGGCAAGCTTGAGGTGAGAAAAGCATCTAACCACTCACTTGTCATGAGGGGAATAGAAGAAGAAAGGCTTCTCAAGTTGCACTACTCGTGCACAATATTTCTCATACAAATCTCATTATGAAGAAGGTACACTTCCATCAAATTTATTATGGCATGCTAGATTTGGACATTTGAACTATGACAGTCATCGCTTGTTGAAGAAAAATGGGGTTGCTGGTTTGCCTACAATTCCTAAGAAACTTAAGAAATGTGATGTTTGCATTCTAGGAAAGCATAGCAAATAGTCTTTTCATGATTCACATTCAAGAGAACATAGAAAAATTGAACTCACTCATTCAGATTTATGTGGTCCAATGCCTGTTCCTTCTGCAAATGGAAATAAATATATGATGACATTTATTGATGACTACACCAGAATGTGTTGGGTTTATTTATTGAAGAACAAATCTGATGCTTTTCAAACATTCAATAACTTTCATAAATGAATTGAAAATTGACGCACAATCTCATATTGGCTCTATTCGCACTGATAATGGAAAAGAATACACTTCAAATGAATTTGAAAACTATCTTCGCCAACATGGGATCAAACATCAAACAAATGTGCCTCATAATCCCCAACAGAATGGTGTAGCTGAAAGAATGAATAGGATAATCTTAAATATGGTGCACTCCGTGATGTTTTTCAAAAATATAAATTGATGTTTTGGGCTGAAGCAGTTCTATGTGCTGTATATATAAATTATAGATGTCCATCTAATGCTATCAGAAACAAGACTCCCTATGAAATGCGGTATGGTCACGTTCCTTCGGTAAAGCATCTTGGGGTCTTTGGTTCCACCTATTATGCCTTGATACTAAAGGTACACAGAAACAAACTTGGTGCAAGAAGTCATAAGTGTATCTTCTTGGGGTATTCAAACACCTCCAAAGCATATCATCTCTATGATGAAGTCAATAAAAAGTTTTTTGTATCAAGAGATGTAATCTTTCTTGAATCATCCAAAACTAACAATGTTGTTGAGCAGTAACTTGATCGCTTGGACATATTCACAAATGAAAAATCATTTCAGGAATTTGATAATTAGATTCCACATCTTGAAGGGGGGATTCCTATACTAAATCAACCTGTGGAATCTTCTTCTGAAGCACTCCCTACTGCGCATGAAACTCCAACAACAGATGATACTTTAAGTGATGTGATTGATAGAATTGGGAGACTCAATCTTGATTCAGTCCCAACTCAATCAATGGAGCAGCCTAGACCATCTAAGAAAGGTCCCCCAAAGTGGCCAACAAAGACACTCGAAAGTGTTCATCTTAATGAGGTTGGAAAGACAGGAACTAGAAACTCAAACTGGAAAAATGGAGGTGATGTAGATGACTCTGATTCACCTGTTGATATGGATGTTTCTTATGATTGTGAATTGAATTTGTCTACAGATTTTGAACCAACTTCCTTCAAAGAAGCTACTTCTAATGATGAATGGAAAGAAGCGATGCAAAAGGAGTATGATGCCCTCATAAAGAATGGCACTCGGAAGCTGGTTGATCCTCCATTAGGAATCAAACCAATTGGCTGCAAGTGGGTCTACAAGAACACGTATAAAGATGATGGCTCACTTGACAAGCACAAAGCCAGGCTTGTGGAAAAAGGTTTTGCACAGAATGAAGGGGTCGATTATGAGGAGACTTTTGCCCCCACAACAAAATGGGTTACCATCCAGACACTCTTTTCCCTAGTAGCTCAGAACGGTTGGAAAGTCCATCAATGGGATGTAAAAACTACTTTCTTGAATGGAGATCTAAAAGATAATGTTTTTATGTCCCAGCCTGAAGGATTTGTTGTGAAAGGACAAGAACATAAAGTATGCAAACTTTTGTAATCCTTGTATGGCCTCAAACAAGCACTGCGAGCCTGGTAAGAAAAACTAACTAAGCATCTTCTGAAACTCAATTTCAAACATTATGATGATGATGCAACTTTATTTATCAAGAAAGTTGGCAAAGCAGTTGTGTATCTTGTGGTATATGTAGATAATCTTTTGATGACAGGGAACAATGAAAGCTACATTGCATCCATAAAGAAGGAATTGAGGAAAGGTTTTGAAATGACTGATTTGGGTTATGTTCATTACTATCTTGGTATTGAAGTAACTCAACATCTGAAATCCATATTCCTTTTTCAAAAGAAATACATTGGAGATCTGTTGAATAGGTTTGGCATGACAGAATGCAATCCTCTTACTACTCCAATGGAACAAAACTTAAAGCTCACATCCATTGAAGGAAAATAATTTGAGCATGCAACAAAGTATAGACAACTTGTAGGAAGTCTCAACTACCTAACTACTACCAGACTAGACATTTTGTTTGTTGTTGGAATCCTCTCCAAGTTTATGAAAAAGCCTTGTGAGGGACATTGGTCTGCTACAAAAAGAGTTCTAAGGTACTTGAAGGGAACTCAAGACTTTGGAATCAAGTATACACAGGTGGACGACTTCAGCTTAATTGGATACTCTGATTCAGACTCCGATGGAGACAAAGAAACTAGGGTATCTACTTCAGGTTATGCTATGAGTCTTGGATCAGGAGTTATCTCCTGGAGAACACACAAAAAATCAGTTCCAGTAGATTCCACAATAGAGGCAGAATATGTGGTAGCAGCTGAGGCAACAAAAGAAATTGTGTGGCTCAGGAAAATTCTTGAAGATTTGTAGGTAAAACAAGTACAATCGACTCCACTCATGATTGACAATACCTCGTCAATAAAGTTGGCCAAGAACCCAAAGTTTCATGATTGAACGAAGCACATCAATACTAAATATCATCTGATTCGAAAACATGTTGATGCCAAAACAATCCATCTCTGCCATTGTTCTAGTGATGAGAAAATTGCAGATATCTTCACCAAAGCACTAGGAAGAGAAAAGCTTGAAAGAATTCAGAACAATGCTTGGACTCACCAACATCCCTTCAGATTAAGGGGGTGAATGTTGACACCTAATCATCAGGATTGGGTGAATAAGTGTAACTGATGTAAATAAATAATAGAAAATATGAAAAGTCACCGGGAGATGAAATGAACGGTCTCTTCCTCATGTATATAATAAATACCAAACTGAATGAATACAATGAATTGATTTTGAGGAGTTACTGCTTGGTCTGACAATTTGTTTTAGTCACAGATTCATTACTTGGGACACATTGTATCAAGGGAGGGATTAGTAGTTGATCCACAAAATATCAAGGTCATCATGGAATGAAAACACCTAAGAATGTGGTTGAGGTCAGGTCCTTCATGGGACTAACAAGCTATTATTGGAGGTTGATCAAGAAATCCTCTAAGATTGGCCACCTAATCACTACTTTGCAAGATAAAGGGAAGAGGTTCGAATGGACAATTGATTGTGTTGTAAGCTTCAATAAGCTTAAGAAGGTGTTAACCAATGCACCAATAATGAGAATAGTAGATCTTATAAAGGATGTCATCATATGTACAAATGTACAAGGAGGGACTTTGTGGAGTCTTGAAGCAGGAAGGCCAAGATTTTTTCTGTGAATCTCAAAAATTAAATGAGCATGAACAAAAACATGTAATTCATGACTTGGAATTGGATTCTATCATCCATATGTTGAAGATGTGGAGAAACCACCTTATCGATATAAGGTTTACTCTAATGATTTCTCATGGAGGGATGAAATATTTATTTGAACAAATCAAGTTAAATGCAAGGCAAGCTAGGTGGCTGACCAGGCTCAATGAATTTGAATTAAAATCAAATATATAGAAGGCAAAGAGAATAGAGTAGTTGATGCACTTAGTAGGAGGGCGTAATTAAACCATTAAAAAACCATAATTTCCTATGGAACTAATCTTGAGGAAAGGATACAAAATGTTGTACAACAAGATGAAAAATATCAGCAAGTGAAAAGAAATTACAACAAGGTTTTGAGAGCATGGAAGGTAGGAAGTACAACCTTATTGAAAGCGGGATGATCAAATTTAGAAGCATAATTTATGTGTCAATAAAAATGAATTGAAGAAATTAATATTAAAATAGTTTCATTTGAAGCCATATTTTGGCCACCTGTGTTATTGAAAGATGCTAACAACCACCAAGCGATTTTATTTCTGGCTTGATTAGAAAAGGGAGGTGGAAAATTTCATCTCCAAGTGCATAGAGTGCCATCAAGTGAAGGTTGAGGGCAAGAACCCAACTAACTTATTGTAGCATATTTCCATTCCAAAATGGAAGTGGGAAGTGATTTCGATGGAATTCATTATAGGGTTTCCAAGGAATCCAAAACAACATGATGCAATCATGGTAGTGGTCGACAAGTTGAATAAAGTGGCTATTAAATATACAAATTAAGACAGTGAGGTGGCTCAAGTTTTCATAAAGAATATTGTGAGGTTTCATGGAGTTCCCAAGAAAATCATCTCAAATAGAGATGCCAAATTTACCTCAAGGTTTTGCAAAGAGCTATTTGCAGGCTTGGGAATAGAGTTGGCTTCTATCACAACATATCATCCTCAAATAGATGGAAAATAAAGAGAAGAAACATAATTATCGAAGACATCTAAGAATGCATGTGATGCACCAACCCAAGAAGTGCGAATAGTACCTTCCATTTGTGGAAGTTTCGTACAACGATGGGCATCAAGAGTGGCTAAGAATAAGCACATTTGAAGCACTTTATAGGAGGAGTTGTAACACTCTTATTAATTACAGAGATCTAGTGAACAGGTTCCTTATTGGGTATAATATGCTGAAATACATGAACCAGGAAATGAAAATTATTAGAAGAAATTCAAAAGTGGCATAGGAAATGAAGAAGAGCTATGTGGACCAGCATAGAGTTCACAAGGAGTTTCAAATTGGGGAACATGTTTTTTAACGACTTAGACCCAATAAGAACTCCCTGAAATTTGGGGCATGTGCCAAGTTTGTAGCACAGTTTTTAGGCCTTTTGATGTGCTCGAAAATATAGGTCCAATGGAATATCAGTTGTATTTTCCTCTATCAATATGAGTTCATGATATTTTCCATGTATCATTGCTTGAAATATATGTGCAAGATGCTAATCATGTGATTTATTTGTATGTGTTATAAGTAGAATGAGAGTGAGAGTTCAAACTAGAACCTCTATGTGTCCTAGATGTTATGCTTCTTAACCTGCAAAGCAATACCGAACCGAGAATATGCGAGAAAAATACCCAGAACACAGAATATGCGAAGAAAATATACCCAGAACACAGAATAGCAATGATTTTATTACTCAGAGAGAAATGTTCACAGGCCTCTTTGAGGGGGCAACCTCCAATAGAGTAGAGCTCGAATACAAAACAAGACACGATACTCCTCGCAGGGAGTCTCTATTCTTTATATATGACTCATACATGCAATACCACGGGCCAATACCGTGGGTTTTATTAATACCATCTATTTAATACTACCGCCCATTTGCAACTAACTGTGGTCCCGTTATTAATTGCGGGTTAACCACTTACAAATATTAATATGGGCTTTATTGACTCTTGACTATGACGTGATCCCATGACATAAATAAGGGGGTTAGGGTGGGACCCTAACACTGTAACTTGGAGGTTTTCTCTCCTTCTTTCATTTGTTTCTTCCATTCGTTCCACTAAGCCCTATGGGCTTCTAGATGTTCTGCCTAATTTTCTCTAAGGCTTTTGAGGCCTCATGATGTTATCATATTTGCAACATCCCCTATTCATAATATTCCATCATATTTTTCCATTTATCATCTTTGGTCTTCTCCCATACATCTTGGATGTGTGTTTGAACAACTTTCTCATCTTTCAATTTGGTCTCCATTTGAGTGGCTTCCTCTTGTAACTCAAGTATATCCTTCTTTGTTTTGACAACCCTTTCCTGGATATAGGTTCTCTATGTGTGTACCTTTTCCTATATTGGATCCCCTACCCCCTACCCTGAGAGTTTGCACAAGATAATCCAACCCCTCAAAATATTATTTAGCCTTTAGTCTAGCTTTTAAGGTTTTAACCTTGTATTGTATCTCTTTATTTTTATTTTTTTTCAATATTGTGTTTCTTCTAATAATAAATGATTACAAAAACACAAGTAAAAGTGTACCTACAAACTTATTCTTTCTTTTTTCCTTGTATATTTTCTTCAAGGCTTGTGCAACAACATTGGTTTGCTGAGTTGGAACTATGTGTTGTGTTTCTATTCCTATCTCAGAGGTTGTAGCCTCTCCTTCCCCTATTCAATTCTTCTAATCATTTCCCTATGTAGTAGAGCCTTCTTTCAAGTCTTCCACTATTTATTCTTATGTAAAAGCATGGTTTTTCTTCACTTCTTCCACCATCCCTACCGATTCTTGTTTTTCAGCAGGGACTTCTATATCTTCCTCCATTACCCCTATTGGTTCTTGTACATAAGCAAGGATTTCCACTTCTTCCAATGCCCTTGCTGTACTTGTGTTTCAAAAGGGGTTTCCTCTCTTTCCTCCATCATCCCTATTGGTTCATGTGTGTCATCATGGACCTATATTTCCTCTTCTTCTACCCTTTTTTCCACTATCCCTGTTGGTTCTTGTGATTTGAAAATGGACTGTACTTGTTTAAGGGTGCAAGGTATCCATTTTCCTATAATTGCAAATGTGAGCTATACTCTTCAAGTGACCTCTAAAAAGGTGAAAACTTCCTATTTCTTATACAGAGATAGACTGTAGGGGCATTCATTGGACATGTCACCTCTAAAGAGAGGATGAGTTCCAGAAGCTACCTGGCCCTCTACAGGCTCTGCCTAAAGAAATAGCAAAGTAAACACTTAGAAGTCTTTGACATGCACATACTTGAAGCTTGATATCTTGCGGAATAAAACAATTAACTTTCTGTAGTTGAATAGGTGATTATGTGTGCATGCAAGTTATGTATATTTTCTATTTAACATTTTATATCAGTTTTGTTTAGCATATCATCTTCAGCAAATAAAGACATCAAAATGATAAAGCAGTTCACCCCTTCAGGGCTACATCTGCTGGACCAAGCCTCTCTAACTAGACTTGTCCTCTTGTATTAAAATTGATACAAAGGCTAATACAAGAATATGAGTGTCTCAAAAGACATATTTGACTGTAAATACAGAATCAAAAGATAGGAATTAGCTAAAGATTCTCTTTCCCAAGCACTAAAACAATGAAATTGTACCTTGTGCAGTACTTTCCCCAATTGGCCCTAGTGGCCCTTTAAACTTGCATGGAGAATTTAGAGGTGAAGATGACCTCAATTGGTTCTTAAACCTCTGCCATTAGACTCATAAGGTCGAAAATAACAGAGATAGGCTTTTGAATCACCAAAAACGGATGAACACAGCCCCCAAACAACTCAAGCACTGAAATGGCCCTAGTGGCCCTGAAAGCTTCCCTGAAGCTAAACAGTGAGAAGAATGCCTCAACAGGAAAAACGAGCTGTAGAAATGGATTCAGAAGGCTGAAAAACTTCAGGAATGACCTTCGTTCCACATTCACTGGCTGCACAATTCCCAATGCAGCTCCCACATTGATTTGGCCCTAGTGGCTCCTGGAACTTCCACGAAGCTAAAACACCTTCAAATGACCTCAGATGGCTGTGAAACCTATGCCAATGGCTTCAGAAGGTTGAAGAGACCCAAAATAAATAAAAAATTTGTCCAAAACGGACTTTCCTAGCCAAAGTTATGGCCATTTAATCCCAACTGCCAGTCTCCCTTGAAAAACTCCAGCTAACTTTAGTTACGGCCAGATAAATCCGCCACATTTGGCACCACCACCAACAGCTCTGCTAAATATGGCATAACCGCCGGCCCTGGGTAGTGGTCGTATGGATGTGGTCATGTGAACAGGGGCTGGCCCGCTTTGGTTTCTCGCCGAAACAAATTTAAACCTTAAAAAGAAATGCCGCCACATTTAACAAGTATGACCCATGTAGTGGGTTGGTAAACCGCTGGATTTATTTCCGGCAGGTCGTGGGTTCAACCCACAAGTTGACCAAACCAAAAGTTTTAAACGCATATGCCTTCCTTTGATGGCGTCACCCATGGCCACGTGGCGGCCTCTGGGCCTGCCATGTGGTAACTTTTGATTGGCTGCTCAGAAGGAATATTTTTTGGAATATTCTCAAGAATATTCTACATAATATTTTAAAGAATATTCTACAAAATATTCTACGGAATATTCTTTTTAAAAATTTTTTTTGAAAGATAAAAAATTAAGGGTTATTAGGCAATTTTGTTTTTGGCATAACTTTCTCATACAGCGACCGTTTTTCGAACCGTTTGCAGCGCCGGAATTAGGAGGATGAGATCTATCTGTTCATTTAGGTTTGATCTAGTTCTGAGCACTTTCATTTTTGACCATTTTACGACACTTGGTCCTGAGCTCCTGATCACACTTGGTCCCCAAAAGCTCACTGAATCTCTGATATGGACTGTACAGCACTTGAGGAACATAAATATCCTCTTCCATTCAGCCAAAAGAGCATACTGATGCCAAAATGTCCTTCCTTGCCAACTGTCGTCATGGTGACTTTTCGCTGCATAAGCCAAGTACTCGTCGAATCCCGACCAAGTTCTTTCGCCAGACAAATCTAAAATTGCAGGAACCAATAATGATGCTTGCTGATATATGAGTTGAAACCTTCCCCTAAACATGTGGACTTTCCAACTGTCACGATGCCCATCGATGGCACCTCTGCTTCAGAAGAAGAACTGCCTCCCAAATGAGAAGGCTTTTACCAAGATGAAACACTTCATCATTTCCCCTCTTTACAATCTTGGAGATCAAATTAACTTTTTCCAAGTCAATATTACATTACATGCATGGTTAAAAACAAAGTAATCAACCCTTCAAGTTAATCACACATACATGTTTAAAATACAAGGAAATCATCATGATCCTTATGCTCATGCATATCATTCTCATGCATGCAGTTCATCTTTCAACTTTGTCTTAAGTACAATCAAAAGTACAATATCCTCGATCACATGTACATGTACTGTCAAAGCTGGATTGAATATAACTTTCGCTGCGATAGAGTAAGTCTCATACTCAGCTTTCACCTTCGTGGCGAAATTTTTGCAACACATAAAAAAAAACATGCATACATCCAAAGTTTGTATGTACAAAAGGAGTATGTCTTATTGTGTCAAGAAGTCCATCCACTTCTTACCAAGCCACTTCAATGGCGATTTTTGTTGCAACAACAGTTCTTCATGTGAATCTTCCACATCGATAATGGAATCCATAGATCCACTTGCGCCAA
>APFE031601034.1:2982-19263 GCA_000404065.3 Pinus taeda | reverse complement strand
TCAACCCAAAAACATACCCAAGCCAAATGATCTCCTTTGCTTTATATAGGCAAGCTCTCCCTCAAATCATGGACCAATACCATGGGCCAAAACCATAACAAACCAATACCATCAACTCAATACTAGGGATCAACACGTCTGTCGAGATGCCATGGTCCAAAAACCATAGGTTCAAATTCCAAGGACTAACTACCATGGACCAAAGGTAAGTTTTCCCACATGAAATAAACTTTTCTCTGCATAAAATTCCGTGAACTTTTCTCCACAGGAAATAAACTTTTATAAACTTTTCTTTGCATAAAATTCCATGAAATTTTCTCCTGCGTACTTCTTAATTCTCATCATATTGAGAGCCATGCCATGGGTGTTGCCATCAAGTACAACATCTGTAACATATAACCATACCGAAAACATAATGCCAACAAACCGCCCCCGTACCAAAATTGGTTCAATGAAAACCGCAAACCGCCCTCTGGTCCCGTTGCCTGCGTCATGCATCATGTCATCATCATGTCATCATCACGTCAGCACCACGTCTACACCCACACTAGCGCCCGCGTTACTGTTCCATCTGCCGTGTCTGCCATGTCATCTCTCCAGGTCAGCGCCACATCACCCGCCACGACACCTTCCGTACCCCGCTATAGGACAAATTTACGTCATGCTGGTGTCATCCCCAAAAAGTTCCAAAAGGCCCGAACAAACCCAAATTTTGGTTAAAAGTCGTGAAAATGATAGTTTGTGTCTATTTCTATTTTTCATATTTATGGAGACTGTGCATGCACGTTACGTCTAGTCGCCACCAACGGTCCAGTCTGTCACCCAGGTGAGTTGACACTGCAAACCTGGCCCCCTTAGCTCAGTTTGCAACCCCATTTTGCGCAAGTCGCCTGTAAAACAGGTATTTACCTGATAATTCACCCGTATACCCTATTTTTCCAAAATTCTCTATTAAAATCACCTGAAGAGATAAACTCGACTAAAATGCGCTATTACCTGCAAAACTATGCATTTTAAGTCACTGTTTGATCATTGTTTCGAAAGAAAAACCCGCAAATCTTGTTTTGCTCTGTAAATTGTCCATTAAACTGAAAGTCGAGCTCATTACCGCCGGCAAAATCTCGAGAAAATGTCAAAATATTGAGTTATAAGTGGTCCAACTCACTTGCAAAAAAGCATCATCCCTCTGTTTTCCAGTCACCAATTGAACTCCGCAGTGTCTGTCTTTCCTTTAAAACTTACCCAGTGAGGTCATTTGGATACGAAGCTCAGTTCAACAAGAATTCCTGTGAAATTCCGGTGAAAGACCCAATGCTAGTACTCTGTTCCTGTTATAACACAGTCCCAAAATCCAATTAGAAAACATAGATTAGTGAACCATGGAAGCTCCAGTGGCCTTGAATATTGCACCCTTAAATGCACCACATAAGGAATTGGAATGGATACCCCTTGCTGACAAGAACTTTCAAATTAAGGATATGATGGGTTTCAAGCCTCACTTGCAAGCCTTCTGTGAAATTAGAAATAGCCACAGAAGCAATTCTGATGTCCTGGGAATTTGGGAATCCAACATGCCTATCTATTACCTCCCTTCAGTGAATGTGCTCCCGGATTTCATCCATTTGTGCTGTGCAAATTATGATCCCACACAAAGAGCAATTATGGCTCCATCTGGATCTGTACTCTTCTATATTACTCCTTAGTCCATAAATGAGATGTTGAACTTTGAGCCAACTCAGCCTCTGGTTCCTCTCACCATGAAACCTTTTCTTGATCAAGGTGCCAAGCTGCCTAGCTCAGAGATAACAAGAATTGCTCAGTTGTTTATGCTACCAAAGTGCTAGCTTGATCAACCTCCTCCTTATCACCAAGTCTGGTTCAATGAGGCAGGGAAACTCCTTATAGACATGATATCCTACATTTTAGGATTCAAAACTAGTTAGTATGTTGATGAAACTATGCTAGTATTGATGTCCATGTTCACTCCAGGACAGCCCCTGCTGTCAAGTATGATTATGCCACCTTAATAGCAAATAAAATCTATGAGCAATTCATGATTTTGGAGAGAGAAAGAGTGTTCAAATACACATCCTATATATATCATCTACTGCTGTACTATCAACCTGACAGTTTCCAAGTTCCTCTTAAAAGACTAAACCCCAAAAGAGAGAGGAGGTTTGTGATTTTATAGACCTCAGTTTTCCATGAAGTCCACCATTCCCCTTATACATATTGTGAGTTCATTGACCTGTTCATATACCCAGCCACTTCCCTGTTGATGATGACTCCTCCTAATAGGCTCTCTGCTGAAATGCAGAGGATTTTACATCTCTCAAAGGGCTACAGCATTGGTGACTAGTATTTTTACCAAAACCACACAGTGATCAAGATTTATGGCTATCAGTTATCTCCCTACAAGATGCCGAAGTATGTCCCCATGAGACTCTTTTCCCTCGAATACTTCTGGCAATTTAGTAGTTCAGATTTGACTCATTTCTATGGTACTAGGAAAAAGGCACAACTCAAGATAAGACATCAATTGGGCCCTTTTATCTTCAATAAGAGGGAAGAAGCCTGGGAAGACACAAAAAATATTCTAAGAGATGAACTTATGCTAAAACAAAGCTTTCATTAGGCACCATATGACCCTGAACATTTCATAAGTTTTAGAAGAGTCAAAAATAAGCTTACAGGATATGTGCACCATAGAATCCCTCAGATTGAATAATATGCTAATCGACAGGACTGGGTAGAGGGTACACTAGTTGAAGATCTTATTGAAGAAGAGAGATTAGAAAAAGAAATGAAAGACTTTGAGAAGACAATTGACTTGGATTCTTTTGGACAGGTCCCTTTCACACTGCCACAACACATTAGGGGAGCACATCATCTGGCACACCTTCACAACAAACTACTCAAGAGACTACTCCACCTACAGGGAAAGGCAAAGAATTACAACATTCAGAGCAGCAAAATACAATGGCAGATTAGACAGATACAACCCAGGAAAAAAGTCAAGGGTAAGGCCCCTCAACACAAGAAAAGCTAACAGAAATCCCGGTATTACAAACTCCTCTTAATGAGGAAAGAGCCAAGAAAAGGGACAGACCAGAAGAGACACCCACAGGGGCATCCATAGAACAACAAGGGGAGAAGAGGCAGAGGTTGAACCCCTACTCTAAAGAAGAATTTACAGAGGAGACAACAGGCAACCTAAGGGGTGAGGAAACAACTGAACAGTAGATTCCTCCATTTTTGGAAACATCAACTAGCTCATTTCAGCAGGAGCAAGAGAGGCAGCATGGTGTGGAGGTTACATCCACCAAGAAACACAGCAAGCAAGGCTCTGACATCAAGAAACCATTCATTGAAATCAAGGCCAGAAATGAGCCAGTAAGGTTCCAGTTATATAACTAATTGCTAAGAATGGCTCCCACCAATCAATAAAGGCTAATGGTAGCCTATGATATCCAAGCAGGGAAGATGACCCTTAGTCACTTCAGGCCCACAACACCGCAGCCACAGTCAGCTGCTGATTATATCAGGACCAATCTGGAAGTTCTTGCTAAAGACATCCACCCAATGGACTAGATTGAGTTACACAAACAAGCCAGAGAAATGATATACTCTACCTTGGCATACAAAGCATTACTAGCTCATAAATTGCAGAATTCATTGTACAATACTTTTGCCCAATTGGAACTGGAAAAGGCCTCCTCATTAGCCAAGGATAACAGAATTAAATCCTTGGAGGAGATTATCATGGAACTGGGACATGATCCCAAGGATCCTAAGGGCACACAGGCCTTAATTAAAAGGAAAGAAGAAGACATAACAGCCCTCAGAAGACAACTCAAGCTGCCAACTACAATGCACCCTCAGATCACAGAAGTTGCACAACAAAGAGAAGAGGAGGATGTGGTAAGTTTGTTAATGAGGATGAATCAAAGACTGCTGGAAATAGAGAAAGCCTTGGAGACAACACTGCAAGGAAAACAGAAGGAGTTGGCCTCTCAGCCAGCTCAAATAGCTCCAAATCTTACAATTGCTCCTCCTACAGTCACCATAGCAGCCCCTCCTACTGATCTAGCATCAACAACAGGTACCTCGACTTCAGCAACAACTATAGCAACAGCAGGACAAGATGCCAGCTTGAGCATGGAAGATATGATGAAAGAAATAAAGGCTTTGGAACTCCAAATGGCAGAATTAAAAGAAGCCAAGGAAAAACTCGGCAAGATTGAGGTCAGTTATGACAAATCAAAGATGGTTGTGGCTGAGAAGACAAGAGAAGTAAAGGCCCTGGAAAATAAAATAAAAGCCTTGGAAAAGGACTCTTCACAAAACTCTAACAAAAATCAAAACTATTTTGTGGGATAAAATTGGCTAGTCCATTACTGATCAATGTACAACAATACAGATTATTTTTGACCAGATTGAATTGATAGGGTTAGCTCAATATGAGACTCAAAAGGCGAGAGAATTATTGGCAAACAAGCCTGAGCAGGCCAATCAAATGATTCATTTTTTGAATACTCATACTAGTGAGCAGCTAGCATCTCTAGATATTCAGAACAGGACAGACACTATTTTGAGAGTGAAAAAGGTGCTCACCATGAGGAATTTTGTACAAACTATAGAAAGGAAGTGCCAAGAAATGCAGACAGAAGTAAATGCCTTCAGACAAAAATTTGTAGTGTTGCAGAGCAAAGGGTTACCCAGCTTATTCACCAGCAATGGGAGGCTGTTAAAACATGAACAGTATGCTCACAGGCTAAATACCTATGTTACCAATCAAATTACAGCATCATCAAGCATTTCAGAAGAGACAGTGCCTCCCTCTGGACAAAGTTTATATGACAAATTGGAAAATTTGTTTTACATTGAACATGAGATAGCACATCTCTTTGAAGTCCAGCCAAATTATTACAGGTATACTGAAGCTGATGAGACATTAATTAAACTGAAAAAGCATCAGTTACCAATAGATCAATGGTGGTAGAGCATGCTTGAGGTCTTGCCAAGGTAGTTTGATTCTCTTTTTGTAAATTGTTTGCATTAAAAGTAAATTGCAATGTATGGGTCTCCTATCAGAAAATCAAATTGACAAAGGATGGAATTTGCGCTAAAAGCGCTGAGGCAAACTCAGACAGAGGTGGCAAGTGACAACACATCAGGGACGTAAATCAGAGAAGTAACCGTCAGTCGACTACTTAAGCCAAAAAGTCAACAATAACGGGACACCTAAGACCGCCAGTATAGCATAGTTATTCCTTCATTAATTTCTGCGCGGTTTTCCATATCAGTTATTGCCCTTGCCAAAGTAGATGGATAAATTTATTACTTGATATTTTCCTACGAGATATTTTGTAAACTCTTTTATAAATACCTTCTCAAGATATGTATTGTTGTTGGCTGGTGAATATCATTCTGGACCTGCGCTGTATGTTTTGAGAACTCTTCTGAAATAAAAATTGTTGGAATGATGTGTTGGTGAACTTGCTGGTCATGGAATCAATCCCAGAAGGATATATTGTAGAATTCTCGTGTTAATACATGGATCAATAAGTCTTCTTTACTCTTGTGTTACTATATCTATGTTTTATTTACCATCTAAATATCATGCTCTAAGTTATAGGAAAAAAGGATAACCCAGAATTTACTTTGCTGTACTCTGTGTTCAATTCCTGTAATTTTTTATGTTTTCCACAGGACTAGCATAGGCAAGAATTCTTGACTGCTCTTGCCTCCCTGGTTCTTTCACTCTAAATATCATCAAGGAATTCTTAAATGCTCCCTGATAATGTTTACACAATTTCCCTCTGTTAACATAATGAAAGATTATTGATTGCCTTTCATTCATTGACTTCATTTCATCTTATTCCAGCTTGAAAGTTGTTCTATGTTTAATTATCTTGCTCTGTAGTTTTCCTATTGCCAAAGAAACCATACCCAGAGGTTTATTTCCATTAGACTCCATCAACCCAATGGTATGAACTTCTCTCATGTTACAGCCTTGTTCTACTGAATGTCACCTTCCAAACACCAAACAAAACTTGTGTTTCATAACTAGCCTAACACATAATCAAACAAATCTAAATCATAAAGAGAGAGCCCTCTCTGGTTGCAGATTGGCTAGGATCTGCAGCTAAAAGATTGGTTAGTGATTACCTTGGCCGAATTCCCTTCTGGAGGCAGGGAACAACCTAAGTGATAACGTATATTAAATGATGTATGTGCTTTGTTTGAATTGACAACTTCTAGTTTATCAGCCACATCTCTTTGGGTTATATCTCTTGGTTGGCTTGTAGAAGGATCATTTGTTTGAATTGTTTTGGATGCAATGTCAGGTTTTTTGTAGATTATAACATCAAGATTATTTCTAGTAAGAATCTCAACATTGTTGTTGGAAGGTGCTTCAGCTGGTTTCTTTGGAGGAGTATCAAGTATTTTTCTACTCCCGAGGTTGTATTGTTTATGAACTTCCATAATGGAATTCTCAAAGCCTTTTTTGTAATCCTCTATTTCTTTAGGTTCTATCTCATTTTGGGATAACAGAAAAAGGTCTTCATCTTCCTCAGTAAGAAAAATATAGTCATTATCATTTACTCCTAATAGATTTATTTGAGTATTCTTTGTATCATCAGCTACTTCAGCCTCCTCATATGTATAATTTTCCTAGAAAGGAGGTATTACCTAATAGTCTAGACCCTTTTGTTCTCTGTGTTTATTCAAAGGTTGATTTCCTTGATAGTTTGGATTTCTTATTTTCCTAGTTTGATTTTCTCCCTGAGGAGTTCTATCTGTTATATTGATTATGTCCATCATTTTCTCTATTGTTCTTAGTAGACTATCTAATTTATAATCAACAGAAACAAAATATGAAGGTTCCTCTTTTATCGTTACTCCTTTTTCAGCCTTTAACTTAGCTTTCTTGTCTAATAAATTAGCCTCTACTTTAAGTGTGTTTGGTTACATCTCCTCTAAGGTGGATGGATCTCTTTCTCTCAGTTCATAGGCCATATCAACGTCAAATCCTTCTGGGAAATGTATCAGGGCCATGCCTGAGGGTGGTTTAATGGAAATGGGAATTTCATTGTAAACCCTATTGAATATTTTAAAGTACTCTTCTACAATTTCATTGGGACCTCTCTTAAGGTTTCTATAATGATTAGATATCTACAAAGGACTTTTTAATTTCCCACCTAGTTAGGAAAGATTGGTGAAAAACAACAAGGTTAGTTATACTACCTGCTTCTAGGTATTTGAACCACTTTTTGACTTCTCCACCTAAGCTCTGGGCAAAAGGCCTCAGTTTTACGTCATTCTCATCTACTTCATGAAGATCAAAGAAGTCGTTCATCCTATCAATGTGCTAATGTGTAGTAACAAGAATAGTACCATCAAACTGGGGTATCCTAGTCTGATAGTCTTGGGGCATATTATGCAACTGTGCAGGTAAAGCCAAAGGTGCATATCGAGCAGCCATGATATTTGGTCTTAAGGGATGAGTAGATATAGGATTTGTGGGAATTAATTGAGCGACTATTAGAGATACTAGTGGATGAGTAGTTGAAATTACAGAAGAGGAAGGGCCACCTGATGTTGGATGAACTGATTGGAAGGATGAAGTAGATGCAGCAATAGTAAGAGTAAAGAGCTCAACATACTACTGTATGTAAGCTTGATGTTGTTGGGCCGTGGAAAATGTATGTTTTATCCTCATATTGGATTAATTAATCATCTGCCTTTATGTGTTTATCTCTGTTTTATGAATAAATATAGAAGAAACAATTGAAAAAGTTGGATAAAATAGATCATTAACGAATTGAGTAAATTTGGGCATGAAAAACTAGCTTTCACTATCTTTATATGCAGGAACATGAATTGAACGATTGTTGTTAAAATGCCAGAAAAACAACGTCCAAGAAAGGAAAGAGGACAACATCTTGATTACGAAGGCCAGTAGAAGACTAGGAGAACCAAGTCTATTCTGTGATAAAATCAGATTTTCGGTTGCAAAATCCTCAGGATTAGGAGATCCCGAGGATTCAATTTTATCCGTTTGTCTTTCCTAGGTTATATAAAGCCACTAGGCGAAATGAACAACTAGTTAGAAATTTCAACATTGTAACTATTCATTTTTGACACAGAGTACTTTCATTACTGTCGCATTGTAACTCTATTATCAAGTTTAATGAATAAGACTATGTTTTACCTATAATCGCATTCTGTGCGTCTTTCGACAGTGACTTCTGGAGACTTTGGGCCTAGTCGATAGGAGATTTACTACTTTAATTGTGTCATATTTGTTTCTTTTTATTCTTACAATTGTTTATTACTGTTAGTTCATGAAATTAGAATTATTCTGATTGTTGTGAGTATTGATTATTACAATTTTATTTTGTCATTCAAACTGGATTCTAAATCTTGCATTGTTTTATATCTGCATGTTAATATTTATCGAATTGATCAGGTTAGTTTAAGTATTTCATTTATGTTCATTATGAAGTAGTGTTACTAGAGATCTTAAGCTTACATTTGATTGCTTTTTGTGAGATGTTTAAATAGTTACTTGTTGTTCATTTGTTGTAACTTTCCTTGATGTTGAATGAATTATTGTCTATACCAGTTAGAATTGCTAAGAGCGATTCCTTTTACTTGCATTCCAATCTAGTTCTATGCATAATAGATTAAAGTAGATTTGAAAATGATTTAAAGATTTATTTAAGGATTGTTCTAGATTGAACTTCAAGAATTAGATACTAAGTATTCTAATGATTCTAAATCATTTCATTATGAATTAGCCTCTGAATCCACTTGCATAGACAATGCTGAGCACTCTTGAAATAAACAAAATTGCCTTGGTTTGATAACTAATGTAGGTATTAAGGTTGCTTTTGATAGTCATCTTAATGCACCAACATTTTGGGGCTGTTGTTGGGGACAGTGTCTCAAGTTATTTCTTTTTATTTTGCTGTAAAAGAACTGGGTTTTAAAAATGGGAGGTAAGAACCTACGTAACTAGCAAGTAAAGTACTTGCTCATCACCTGCATTTCAACAAAAACATAGAGGTTAAATAGGAGTAGGGGTTTTTTATGAATGACTAGGAATAAAAAGGTAGAAAAAATCAAAACCCCCCACCTAAATCTGCAAAATCCAAGGGATCAGTGAACCTTGGGAGATCAACTTTTATAGATGAAATCATAAGAAAAGCAGAATCTTAGGCATTAGTAAGACCCTAAATTATATCCGAAAAAAGCCCTATTGTAATCCCTTAGGTAGCAGGCTCACCATCTACATCCTACACTGAGATTCATAGCCAAATCAGAGGATTTAAACAAATCTTTTAGGTTACATAAAATTTACATTTTTATGCTTTACAAGAGGGAAAATCATGCAATCTAAGAAAAGGAGAGGGTGAAACCAGTGTAACTGCTCAAGTAGAGCCACAGTTGTCTGAACTAGGATCTCATGTGATCCTAGATCTGGGTAGTGCTGCAAAAACATCTCGGATTGAGAATACTCCACTTACTCAAATAGCACCCCTTGAAGTCCCTGAAGGATATTGGCACATTTTCAACCAAATGGTGAATCAACCACCTCAAGGTCAGACCTTGACATTGGAATACCCCATAGTCGACCCAGTAGCCAATGCCCCGGTGAAAACTATTCCCTTGCAAAACCTCCCAACCTTCCATGAGATGACCACAAAGGATCCAAATGCCTTCTTATTTGAGTTTGATGTCCTCTGCAGAGGATATGATTACACTACCAATCCTAAAAAATTGAAGCTATTTCCTTCTACTCTAAAATAAGCAGCTTTAAGGTGGTTCATGGGTTTAGGTGGGCACACTATTAAGTCTTGGGATGACATGAAAACTTATTCTCTCACAAAATATTAGGTCTATTGTAGGACTAGGGAATTAAAAGATGAAATCTTTAAGATGTCTGCAAAGGATAATGAAACTCTAGAGGAATATGTCAAACATATTCAGTACAATTTGCAGAGATCCCTTCACTCCACATTACCAAATGAAGTCCTGAAATCCATCTTAATTTAAGGAATGAAAGAAGAATGGATAGAAACTCTGAATTTGATTGGGAAGGGAGGCATTTCTCAAGAGGATTATGATGAAATTGTTCGCTTGTGTCTTATGACTAGAGTAAGCAAACCTCACAGTGGAGGCATAACAAGAATGGAAATCAATAACCTCCTGGAGGACTTTAAGACCAACATCTTGGGCACCCTTACATTGCAGCTAGATGTCGTGCAAGCCAAATAGAAAAAAACATTAGCAGAATAGAATTTGGCCCTTTTTTTCCCACACTGCGGGAAGAAGAAAAGTCAGTGGGAGTGTCCATTGGACATGGTCTAGACATCCGCTATTTGCACCAAGGACCATGTCATTGAGCCATTTCGATCACTTCCAAGGCTAAAAGCAGTGTTTAAAGAAGAAAAAGAAGAGACAAAACCAATATACTTAATGAACCAATGTCGATAGTGGCAAGGTTGACCCACAGGTATGTCACAAAACACATCTCATTTCTTTCCTTCTTCGTCATTTAATCAACAGCAGAATTCCAGAGCAACATGGCAAGGTCAATCAAATTTCTTGAATCAGAAGTCCCAACCATTTCCTATGTCACCTTGGCTAACTCAGTCCTTTCTAGGTAATGGTTGGTCAAATTATCCTTTTACTCCTTTTTGGAAATGTAATCCATATCCATCATAGTGGCTTGCCTCTACATCACAAAATTCGAACTGGTCTCCGAATTGGTAGCGACTTCTAGGGATAAATAATATGCCTATGGGGATAGGTCCTCAACCTAAACCTACATTATCAGCCCCATATCCATTACAACAAAATCATCAGCCCCTTCTGTGTCCCCAACTACCAGCTCAACCGAATCCAAACCCAATAACAGGCCAGTTCAGGTGTGCTAATACAAACTTTTGAGACCTCAAACTATGATACCGAACAAAAAGAATGCAATGAACTTAGATTGAGGTGGGGATGCATTATTAGTCATGAGGAAGACAAAGACCAGCCACCGTTTGAGTTAGAAACCCCACCTGTACATACACCATCGACTGTGACTAACACATAAACAAAACAAGGAGAAGATATAGTTGAGCATAAAGATCCTGAAAAACTCATAGTTGCTTCTCCCTTGTTCCCTGAAATATTAGAAATACCTAAACCAATTGTTTACCTAGACTTTGATCTTGTAGGGGAATTGAAAAAAATATTTGCATTAAAATTCCTCTCCTCTAGGCCATCCAAGATATTCCTATTTATGTCAAAACAATTAAAAAACTATGTGTGAAAAATCTTGCGAGGAAAGTAAAAGCTCCACCCACTATTCATGTTGTAGGGACCTTGTCTGATTTTCTCTTGGGCAGGGAAACACCGATAAAATATGAAGATCATGGGAATCCCATAGTTAAAGTCCAAATATATGGCCACTCCTTTCCAAACACATTAGTTGACTTGGGTGTAACCATTAACATCTTAACAGCATAAAATTGTAAGACACTTGGTATCACAGCTCTGGAACCAACCATCACCTTGTTAGAACTTGTTGATCATTTGGTGGTAAGACCAAAGGGAACTTTACAGGATATTACAGTTTCTGTTGATTCATGGGAGTACCCAGTAGATTTTCTCGTCATAAACCCAAAATCTCGATTAGATGGGCACCCTTTAATTTTGGGCTAACCTTGGCTAGAAACAACTGATGCTTACATAGGTTGCTGAGAGGGAAGCATGACCATTGCTAAGGGGGACGCTGTAAAAAACTCTTGTTTTATACCCTCCTGCCAAACTAAGTCCACCCATTGTAAAAATACATAAACAAACACCCTCATACTTGGAAGAAAGAATTTGTTCACCACTTACAGTATTAGAGGCGCTTGAGTTTAAGAATCGGACTGACAATGATGTAATCAATTACTGTATTGATCAGCCAACCATTATGAATAACGTAAAATGTCAAATGTTAAAATAAATTATTGACAATGAATCCTTGGAAGACCCTTTGAAAGACACTGATGATGAACATATCCAGACAACTACCATTCATAACAGCAAGCCTGTTGAAATTGAACCAGGTAAGATTTTAAACACTAATGATAGTCTCGACAGTGACCAACAAAAAAATCTCATTCAAGTTTTGCAAAAATATAAAGGGACTTTTGCTTGGGACTATCCAAACATGAAGGGCATAGACCCACAATTATGTACACATCATATCTATATCGAAAATGATGCTCGTCCTATCCAACAACCTCAACGGAGATTGAATCTGCATCTCAAACATATTGTAGAAGAAGAGCTACAAAAGTTGTTGTATGTGAATTTCATTTATCCCATTTCGAATAGCAAGTGGGTCTCTCCACTAGTAGTTGTTCCCAAGAAAAATGGGAAGTGGCGCATCTATGTGGATTATCGAGAATTGAACAAAGCCACACAGAAAGATCACTTCCCTCTTCCATTTATTGATCAAGTCCTTGATACACTGGTAGGAAAATAATTCTTTTCCTTTCTGGATGGCTTCAATGGCTACAATCAGATCCAAATCTCCCTTGAAGACCAAGATAAAACTACGTTTACCTTCTCGTGGGGTACATTCACTTACAGAGTGTTACCATTTGGCTTATGCAATGCCCCAACTACATTTTAGAGGGCCATACTGAGTATTTTTGATGATCTGATAAATCAAGGACTTGAAGTTTACATGGATGAATTTACCCCATATGGGGATGACTTTGATCAAGTGCTACAGACATTAGAAAAGGTTTTACAATGATGCATCACCACCAAGCTATGTTTAAGTAATGTCAAGTGTCACATGATGATGAAAAAAGGCGTAATCCTAGGACACTACATTTCTACAGTTGGGATACATATATATCCTGCAAAGATACAGCTAATTCGCCTACTACTTACACCATGTACTTAGAAGGAGGTGCATAGGTTCCTTGGATATGAAGGTTATTATCGTAGGTTTATCAAAAAAAATTCACAAATTGTTGCACCTTTGTATGCTTTAACAGGAAATGTTGACTTTAAATGGTCTAATAAATGTGACACAACTTTTACAGATTTGAAGAAATTAGTTTCGATGACACCAGTATTGTGTGGAGCCAACTGGGATCTTCCCTTTCACATCTCTACAGACACGTCAAATGCAACAGTAGGTGTTGTCCTCGGCCAAGAGGAAAGCCTTATTCTATTTATTATATTAGCAAAAACCTTACTACTGCTAAAATTAATTATATAGTAACAGAAAAGGAATTCTTAGCTGTCATTTATACCATAAACAAATTTAGACATTATATAACTGGATATCAATTTTTTTTGTATAGTGATCATTCCGCCATTAGATACTTAGCTAAAAGACCCATTACAAATGATCAAGTGACTCGTTGGTTGTTACTTTTGCAAGAGTTTGATATCACCACTAAAGATCGTCTAGGGAAGGAAAACCCAGTTGCGGTTTTTTTGCCTCTGGTTCCAAAGATAAATGATCCATTGGTAGTAGATGACTAGTTTCCACATGAACATTTGTTTGTCGTAGTAGTTAAAACACTATGGTATGCAGATGTAGCAAACTATCTGGTGCTAGGAAAGCTGCCCAGACACTTGACAGCAAGGGAAAGGAAACAGATTGTTTAGCACCACACCTGATTTTCTTGGATTGGCGGATACCTTTTTCATATAGGTTCTGATATGTGCATACACAGATGCATTTGTGAAGATGAAATCTACGACATCTTGAAGTCTTGCCATGATGAGCCCTATGGAGGACACTTTGCAGATAACAGGACTTGGCATAAGGTACTACAGATGGACTATTACTGGCCCACTATTTTTAAAGATGCTAAGAAATATGTCCAAACTTGTGATAGCTACCAAAGGATGGGTTGTCCTAGTCAACCTGATGAAATGCCATTGCAACCCCAATTGGTAATAGAACCTTTCAAACAATGGGAGTTGGATTTTGTTGGCCCATTTCATCCACCATAAAACCAAAAGGCCTACATACTGGTTGCTATAGACTATGTAACAAAGTGGGTAGAAATGGTATATTTTCCAAGAGCTACAGAAGAAGTCGTAATCAATTTCCTTTTTGAGTTATTTGTGTGGTATGGTTTACCTAGGGAAGTGATAATAGATGGAGGGGGGAAATTTGTAGGAAATAATATTATAGCCACTCTACGGAACCACCACATCACACATAGAGTCACTTCCCCATATCACTGCAGACAAACAAGCAGGTTGAAAGCGCAAATAAGGTCATCGAAGCAATTTTGACGAAGACAGTTTCAACACATCAGCAGGATTGGGCTGCTAGACTTAGAGGCCTTGTGGGCCTATCACACAACTTGGTGAAATACTACGAGATATTCTCCGTACCAACTTGTATTTGGAAAACAACCTACCTTTCCTATTGAATTTAAAATAAAGAATCTCAGAAGAACCTAGGAAGTGGGATTGGATTTGACGGAGGCCCAAAACTAAATGACTTAAACAAATAATGAATTGGATGAGGCTCAACTACTTTCTCTACAATGTACTGTAATTATTCAGCAACAAAGGGAAAAGTGGCATGACAGTCTTATTAAAAAGAAGACGTTTCAGAAAGGAGATTGGGTGCTCTTCTATGATTCCAGATTCCAAGACTTTCCGGGCAACTTACAGACAAGGTGGCTTGGCCCTTATGAAATTCAAGAGGTACACAACAATGGCACTCTCACTTTTACTACCGTGAATGAGTTTGTCCGTTCTTTTAGAGTAAATAGACATTGGGTGCATCTTTATCATAAACCACTCACCAAAGAGTCTTTCTGCCAACAAGTAAGTGATGATCCCACTATACAAATTCTAGTTGTAGGGAGTGATGACCCGACAACTTTGCTTTCATAAAAATTTATTTTTCTTTAGTTGTAAATAATGTATATATTGTTTTTACAATTGGTTGCAATTTAGTTTAGGCATCACTATGTAAATATGAGGATTTCCCTTGTTTTTTTGGGGTGTGTTTAATAATTGTTGTTCAATCAATTGAACAACTCCAATTTCTCCCTTTTTGCGTATTTTTTTGTTTAATCAATTGAACAAACCCGATTTTTTTTTTCATGTATTTTGTTGTTCAATCAATTGAACAACACCGATTTATTTTCACATGTTTTGTTGTTCAATCAATTGAACAGTTGTTGTTCAATGAATTGAACAACACCAATTTCTTTTTGTGTGTTTTGTTGCTCTATTAATTGAACAACACAGATTTCTTTTTGTGTGGTTTGTTGTTCAAGCAATTGAACAATTTTTTTTCAATCAATTGAAAAACACTGATTTCTTTTTGTGTTTTTTGTTGTTCAATCAATTGAACATCACCGATTTCTTTTTGTGTCTTTTTTGTTCAATCAATTGAAAAACTGTTGTTCAATCTATTGAACAATTGTTGAAAAATCGATTGAACAACTATTGTTCGTTAGAATGAACAAATGTGATTTCTTTTTCTTGTTCCATTGCCGGTTATTATCCATTTTTCTCTCCCATGTTTTCTTAGTAAAACCATTTGTTTGGATTTGGAATTTGTACCTGAGATAAAAGAAAACAATAATATTAATACCATTATGACTTGTAAAACCTTTGATGGTCATATTTATTCTGAAATTGACCTAGTTCATCTATATAATGACTGGTTGAATATATTCCCTTTGGACGTGTCATAAAATGATTTACTATCTTAATACCATGCTGGTTTATCTTTAACACTTTCAATTTATAATTCCCTTTGGTATGGTGATATAGGGGTGAAAGCATAAGTTTCATTGGCATTTTTTAAGTCTCACGCCATCCCTGACTCTTAAGGAGTAAATAAGCCTCCCTCCCTTACAATAAAAATATGAAAATATAAAAATATGTGTTAAATTGGCAACTAGGGCCAAACTTCATGTGGGTCATATTATTCATGGCTGATAATATTTTTATTAGATTCCTCTCATCAAGAGATGTAGGATTTATCTAAAGATCATCCGATTTTGACAAGTATTTATGGAGATATGAATTTATTTTGATTATGGAATTATTATCAAGCTGACCTACAAATCATGTAGGCTCAGAAGCCCAACAGTCGCATCTATTCAAAAATCAACGTTGCGTATAAATACAGGAGGAATTTTCCTCATTTTCACTCACTCATCTCATCACATCTCTCTCTCTCTCTCTACTACACAGAAAATAGTCTCTTCTCTACTGTGCAGAAAA
>APFE031601025.1:0-62109 GCA_000404065.3 Pinus taeda | reverse complement strand
CTGGATTATGAATTGCATCCCGTAAAGGATTTGATCTCGGAGTTGTGTATAAAACACTGGTATGGATAATGGTTATGAATTTTCCTTTACATGCCTTCTTTAAATATTCATGATTGCTGAATGATATTGAACAGGGGTTGCATGTTGATGTCTCTGTAAGGGGACCGAGCCTTTCAAGATAGTCATATACAGCATGATATGAATTGCATTTTAGTTGTTAATAGCATATGATTTAATGCTTAGTTAGTTTAACAATAGATTTAATCCCAACACTGTACTTAGGAGTCATAGGTTTAGAGTAGATCCTTTATGCTTATATATTTTAGGCACACGCCTCTAAGTAAACGCACCCTGGTTGACAATTAATTTAGACCGATCTAGCCCCCCTAGATAGGACACTACAGACATTATATTTCGATGATTCTAAAACTCGGGATGGCTCCAGAGCTGGTTGTATCCTTATTTACCCTCGAAATAAGAGTTATATCTTATCATGTCACTTGGAGTTTGAGTGCATGAACAACATTGTTGAATATGAAGCACCCATTTTGGGATTAAAGAAGACCATAGACCTCAAATCATAAGTACTCAAGGTAATTGATGACTCAGATATTGTTACTCGTCAGGTAAGGAATACTATTTATTGTGTGTCATCTAATTTGAAAAACTACCAGCAAGAGGTATGGCGTGTCATTTCATTTTTTAAAGCATTTAATATTAGTTATGTTCCTAGAGTTCTTAATGCTTCCGTAGATACATTATCCAATGTAACGATTAGGTTGTCACCATTAAAAGATGGATTTTCTATATAAATTATTTATAAGCCATCTACGCCTAACAATGTAACTAAATTTTGTGTATTTAATGATGACCATCAAATATTGCACTTCATGGCCAAAGTAGATGTTTTCAAAGATGTGTCTATTGAAGAAGATGAACATGAAAAGGCTTTGTAGGAAGCAACTGAAGCATCCAAAGAGAATCTTATGTCGAAGGGTTTAGTATCTATTGAGAAGTTATATGACCTGTAAAATTGTTTTAGAGGACGAGTGAAAACAAAGACCTAGAGCTCAATGTTGACACATGAACAAGTTAATTTGGGAATTAAATAAGATTTGAAGTATGTGAACCTCGGTACATGTTGTTCTTCTCAAGAACAACAAGCTTTTATTCATATTTTAAAACAATATCGAGATGTATTCACATGGATGTGCGATGATCTAAAGACATATGATACATATATCATCCAACATGTAATTCCCATCAAAGAAGGGGTGAAGTCGTTTAAGCAAAAGCCTAGGAAAGTTCATCCAACACTTGAACCCTTGATTCTAAAAGAATTAAGGAAGTGGTTGGATGCTTGAATCATTTTCAAAGTTTGTCATTCCACATGGTTTTCTAACTTGGTTCTTATCAGACAAAATTTTGACGAGATACACCTATATGTTGATTTATGCAACCTCAATCGGGCTTCAGACAAATATAATTACCTTGTTCCATTTATGGAACATATACTCCATACAGTATCTGGTTGGAAATGTTCTCTCTACTGGATGGATTCTCTAGATACAATCAAGTGCAGGTAGCAGAACCAGATCAATTGAAAACCACCTTGAGGACGAAGTGGGGAAAATTTACTTTCAAGTGCATGCCATTTAGACTTATTAATAATGGTGCCACATTTCAACGGGCCATGGGCATCGCATTCCGTGGATTGATCAAACAAATTGTGGTCATCTACTTGGATGACGTAACAATATTTTTCAAGAAAATATCTAATCATATTTGTCATCTAAAGCATATTTTTGAGGGATGTCACAAATATAAGAATATCATTAAATATGAAAAAGAGCATATTTAGTGTGTCTAAGGGTAACCTCCTATGACACATTATCACTGAAAGTGGAATTAAAGTCAACCTAGAGAGGGTCGAGACTATTTCTCAAATTCCTTTTCGTGTGAACCATCAAAAGTGCATCTCTGATTACGCACATATTGTTAAACCATTACAAGAGATGATAAAGAAGGATGCTACATATAAATGGGAAAAGAAGGAGAAAGATGCCTTTTCCTGAAGAAAGGCTCAAAGCAGAATAAAAGTTTTCCATACACCAAAACAGAATCAAGCGTTAGTTTGACAAGAAGTCTATACGGAACAAAGATTTTAATGTGGGAGATGTAGTATTGAAGTGGGACAAGGCCCACAAAGAGAAAGGAAAACACACCAAATTTCAATATTTGTGGATTGGACCTTACACCATCCTTGAAAAACTTGGCCACCATTTTTACAAACTGAAATCTTTATATGGGAGGACCGATCCTCTTCCTTTCAATGGCCAATATCTCAAGCACTGATTCCAATAACAACCCTAGGCTATTTTCCTACGTATTTACAAATGTTTTCTTTGTTTTGTTGTTTGCCTTGTCATGTCTTGTTTCCTTCCCTTAGTTTTGGTCAGTGTACATAAACAAGAACTTGTGTGAGAATGTATGTACAACCCGAAAGGACTTTGTGGCAGAAATGAACATGGACTGTGACAACTACAATGCTTGGCTATCTGTTAACTTGTTATGTAGCCAGCTCAAAAATAGATAGATCAACGACTTATAAATTATCCTCTTCGAGGGGGAAACCTCCTTTACATTACATAAATGAACAATTATTGGATGATACAAATGAAAATACCTCCTTTATATATATATAATATTCTAAGGGGTCACAATATAATCAGAGCCTACATAACAATAATAATGTAAGGGCACAACAATAACCATAGTGGGCTTTTGTGGGGCACAATAATAAAAATATGGGGACTACATGGGCATAACAATAACAATAAGGGGGATACACTAACATTAAAAATCAGGGGCTATACTAGTATTATAGGGACCTAACATGCCCCTCTCCTTCAAAAAAGTGTTTTCCTCAACGCTTGAGTAGTTCTGTATGATTTTGTATAAAATTCTCATCCTCCCATGTGGAATCTTCAGGCGGTAAGTTCGTCCACTTGAAGAGATACTCTGAAATTAATTGATTTCGTAGCTGTCGGATTCTTGTTTCCGTGACTGCTTCCAGTTCCAATATGATTTTTCCTTCCTCATCAATTCCTCGCAATATTATTTGAATTGGGAGCTTGTCACCTATAACCTTCTTTAAGCATGAAACATGGAAAACTAGGTGCACTTGGGAAGATGCATGAAACTCCAATTTGTATGCCATAGTAACAATCTTTTGCAACACCTTGCAAGGACCATAGTAGTTTGGTGATAATTTATTATCCTTCTTAGCTTGCTTGAGGGACATTTGTTTGTATTGTTGTAGCTATAAAAATACCCAGCCACCTACATCAAAACTTCTTTCGTGTTGTTTCATTCAATTTTACTCCAAAGTGAGGTTATCGTTTAAGAGTTGGAGAACCTGTTGCTGATGCTTAATGTGTTCTTCCATTGCTTGAACCTTATAATTTTCTCTTAAATATGATGTGATGGATGATGGATGATATCCATAAAGTGTCATAAATGGGGTCATTTTTGCTGTAGTATGGAAGGAAGTGTTATACCACCATTCAACCAGAGGTAACGACTTGATGCATTGTGTTTGTTTATCAGATACAAAGCAACGAATATATCCTTCCAAAAATTTGTTCACTATCTTAGTTTGCCCATCAGATTGAGGATGATAAGATGAGTTATGAGCTAATTGAGTACCTATAAAAGAAAATAATCTCGTAAAAAAAAAACTAATGAAAATGGGATCTCTGTCGCTTACAATAATCTTTGGGTTTCCATGTAGCTTTTGAATTGTTTCCATAAATGCAATAACAACTATTATGGCTTTAAATGGATGAGATAATGCAAAAAAATGTGCATACTTGGTAAGTCTATCAACTACTACCATGATGACACTCTTTCCTTCGGATTTGGGTAAACCTGTGATAAAATCCATTGAAACTTCCTCCCAACATTGACTTGGAATGGCTAAAGGTTATAACAGACCCAGGGTCTTAATTGTCTCAACTTTATTTTGTTGGCAAACCAAGCATTTTGCCACAAACGTTTTAATATCAGATTTAAGGCCATCCCAAAAAAAATCCTTCTTAACCTTATGGAAAGTTTTTAAAAATCATGAGTGCCCTCTTAAGGGAGAGGTGTGCAATTCCAAAAGAATCTTTTGTTTGAGTTGGGAATTCTTACAAAGATATAAGCGATACTTTTACCATAATGAATCATTTTTCCAGCTAAATGTATTTGATGTATTGGGATCTTGCTGCAACTTTTGAATGAGTGTCCACATTTCTTCATTATTCTTTCATTCATCCCTTGCTTCGGTTATCCAATCTGGTTGGATGATAAAAATGTCACAAAGCAATGCTTCCACATCCTCATCCTTTCTTGAGAGTGCATCTGCAACAACATTTTGCTTCCCTTTTTTGTAGATGATTTCAAATTCATAACCCAACATCTTTGTAACCCATTTTTGTTGCTCTTTTAAAGATAATATTTGTTCCAAAAAGTATTTAAGACTATCATGATATGTTTTTACCTTGAAGCGTATTCCGATTAGGTAAGGTCTCTATTGCTTTAGTGCATGTAGTATTTTCCAACATTTCCTTCTCATAAATGGGTTTGTGTAAATACTTTCCCTTGATTGGACGACTTTCAAAAGTAATGGGTCTTCCTTCTTGCATTAAAACAACACAAATTCCATTTCATGAGGCATCACATTCCACAATAAAGGTTTTTGTGAAGTTTGACGTAGCTAAGACCAGTGGTTGGCACATTGCCTATTTAAGATGTTCAAAGACCTTTGTTTCTTCTAGAGTCCAAGAAAATGCATCTTTCTTCAGTAATGTTGTTAGAGGTGCTGCTATTCTCCCATAATTATTAACAAACTTGTGATAATACCCTATCAACCCAAGAAATCCTCGAAGATGCTTTATGGTTGTGGGGATTTTCCACTCCTTAATAGCTTTAATTTTGTTACGGTATATCTTAACACCCTCATGCGATACAATATGACACAGATATTCCATTTCTTGTACTCCAAATAAACATTTGGAGGTTTTTTCATATAATTGTTTCTCCTCCAACAGTTTTAGCACCCTCTCAACATGTTGAATATGATCCTTCCAAGACTTATTGTAGATTAGTATATCATCAAAAAATACTAACACAAATTTTCTAAGCGTTTGAAAATGGAATTCATCAAACCTTAAAATGTGGGAGGTGCATTGGTAAGGCCAAAATGCATGACCAAAAAATCATAATGACCCTCATGAGTTCTAAATGTTTTTTTTTCAGAATGTCTTCATTCTTCTTTCTAATTTGATGCTATCCTGAACAAAGATCCAACTTGGTGAAGTAAATTGCTCCATGTAATTCATCCAACAATTCATCATTGACAGGAATGGGAAATTTATCTTTAATAGAGCTTGTTAAGCTCCCTATAATCTGAACACATGTGCCATGATCCATCCTTCTTGTGCACCAATACTACTAGAGCAGAGAAAGAACTTTGACTAGGTTGAATTATTCCGACCTCTAGCATTTTTGCAGCCATATGTTCAATTTCACTCTTCTAGGCATACGAATATCTGTAAGGCCTGATGTTTGGAGGAATACTTCCTGGAATCAAATGAATAGCATGATCATGATTGTGAATAGGTGGGAGGCCTTTGGGAGTCTAAAATACCTTGGAATGATTTTCTAATACTTTTTGGAGATATGGAGAAATAGATGATTTCGATGTTTGAACCTCTAGTGAGCATAACTGTTCATTTACACCTTGTTGTTCTTTATTTAGAAGTTTTGTCATGCCATCAGATTTGATTATCTTCCATGGTTTCCCTGCGATACCCCTTAATTCAACTTCCTTTCCTTCTGAAAAAAAAATTTCAAGAAAATAATATTGAAAATTAAAAGCTATTGTACCCTAAGATTGTAACCATTGGACTCCTAGTACAATATTAGCACCACCCATTGGAATGGAAAACATTGAACTATTCAATACATATTCCACCATAGTTAACTTAATATTATGGAACTTTCCAAAACAATTGATAGTTCCTCCATTTGCAACCATCACTTGACACTCTGGTGCTGGATATAGGAAGTAATTCAATTCCTTAGCTATCTTACAATGAATAAAATTATGGGTACTACCCGAATCAATCAACAATATTATCTTTTTCTTCTTGCTTTGTCCTTCTATCTTGAGAGTTTGAGGAGTGGTAATTCCTACCAATGCATTACAAGATATGGTCAAATTCATTTCTTCTTTCTCTGGGGTTGGTTCCTAGTGTATATCCTCTTATTTTGACGTTTCTTATTCATTTTCTTCCTCCTCTTCACAATCTATGTAGAATAATTTCTTCTCATCACACTTATGACCTTTAGTGTATTTGCTATCACAACTGTAACAAAGCCCTTTTTCTCTTTTTATTCCAATTGTTGTGGTGTAAACCTTGTAGGTTGTGAAAGGCTAGGAGCAACACTTACATCTTTGTAGTTGTGAGTGGTAGACTTCCTTGTTGCCATAATTTTGCTTTGAAATTTTCTTGTCACCTTGAATGCCTTCTCCCATGAATCAGGTTCCCAAAGGCGAACCCCATGTTGGATGTTATCCTTTAAAGTCCCTAAGAATATATCAATCATATGCTCCTCTAGAATATCATTTACCCTTATATTCAATTTTGGAAGTACTCAATGTGCTTCGCCATTAAACCCTTTTGTTTGAGATTTATCAATTGGCTAAAGAAGGTGTTCTATTTATATCCTCATAATGTGCTATCATTTCCTTCGTAAAAGTTGACCAAGTGACAAGTGGTTTACGAGAACAAAGTCATTAATACCATACAAACTAATTTTGTTGTAAATATAAATATGCAATACGTACCTTTTGTGTGTTTGACCATACAAACTGATTTTGTTGTAAATATAAATATGCAATGCGTACCTTTTGTGTGTTTGACCATACAAACTGATTTTGTTCTAAATATAAATATGCAATGCGTACCTTTTGTGTGTTTGACACATCATGTAGATTAGAGAATTGCTCCATCTATACTGTCCATGTCATCAGATCATTGCCATAAAACTTCCTCATATCTATCTTTGGAATGTGGCGGTTCTTAAACCCCAAATTGGAGTCTCTAGAATCATAATTCATATTCCTTTTATCCTCATCATGATTTTAATATATTACCTTATCACCACCGGGAAGCCTTTCTTGTAACAACTTTGTCAAACCTTCCATATCTGCTTTCAAACCATCCATCTTAGCTTCCATGTCATCCTTCAAACCTTCCATGTCTTCTTTTAAACCATTCATGTCACCTTTTAATTCTGATTTTAAACCATCCATGTCCCCTTTTAGTTCATCTTTGGTCGCCCTTTGTGAGAGTGAAATTTGTTGCACTTGGTCCCATAATTTTGATATATCATGTTGCAATTCTTCCTCTTCATGCATCATAGTAGAGAGTTCAGAGGGCTTAATGGGTGTGGAATTCTTTTGCTTGGAAGGAATTTAGAACCCAATACTTATACATGTGCTTCAATATGCCCTTTGTTTGTCAATTTAATTGTCTTAAATTGATTATATAAATTATTGACCGGAGTTGGTAAACTTGTGAAGTGCAAGTGCATAATATATGCTAGAAGCCTATCTGTTAAGTTGGATTTATTCATTGATTGAGTTATTGGGAATGTGTTTTAAAGTTTTGTGTTCTTATTTTAAAAACGAAATTAACATTGCTATCTAGTGAAAATAAAATGATTATGAATCTAAAGCAAAATGAAACTATAAAGAACTAACACTTTGAGGAATGAAAAATAGATTAACTCACACTTGCTCAATGAAAACTATATTAACTCACACTTGCTGAATGACTAAACTAACTCACACTTGCTGAATGAAATCTAAACTAACTCACACTTGTTGAATGAAAACTAAACTAACTCACACTTGCTTCAAGATTGAAAGTTCAATAAAGTAACTATAATCAAACCACACTTCTTTTTTAAATTAAACTAAGAAAACCTTTAAATAAAAATTCTCTGAACATGAAGCTAAGAGGAATCTATATACCTAAGTCTATAGAGAGAAACATATTATGTTATGAAGTTGAAATGCTTTTTGATGAAATTCCAAAGAAATCATAAGGAAACCACTGGTATTTTAATGATTCAAATTAACTACATAAATTGTAGAAGAAGGTTGTAATGTTACAAGAAAATCAAACTATGAATGGCCATGATTAGTATTCAATGATCAAAACTGCTAATGAAGAACTTCGCTACTGCTTTTCTAGTCAAAGGAAATATCACTACTGCTATCCAATTCTGAGATCAAACTAAGGATTATGAAATGAAACATGTTTGAAAATTCTACAGCAAATAATCATAAACATGGAAATTTATAAGTTAAAAACTTTACTGTTTGCAGGGGCCCTCCACAAACAGGCAACCACAAGCTCCAAATGAACAATTAACTATGTATCAAGTCTTCAAAGGCACTTCCATTAAATAAAAACACAGGGTTTAAAAATGATTATAGTTACCAGAAATCCATTCACATCGTCCCACGTTTTTGTTCTGCCTTACGGTATTTATAAAAGCCATTTAATAATTGTTTGATGCTTTCATGCCTACTTTCGGCTAACATAGTTCTAATTTAATTTATTAATTTGAAAAATAGATAACGATTCGCTCGCGACTTTCTATTCAGCAAAGCAAATCGTGAGGTGGTTTCATCTTGGACTCTCGCTCGCTTGTTCCAGCTATGTGTTGACTGTTACCTTTGACCACGTGATTCAGGCTTTCTTCTCACGATTTGGTGCAGGTGAATAGTAGGAGATCGTTGAGGGGATCGACCTCTTTTTTCCCATATCTCGCTTTCCTTTAGCGATGCCTCGGACCCTGTTCAACAATGGAGTTGGCTGCAGAAACATATGTTAGCTGTAGAATTGCACGAATCCGGTAGCTAATGCAAAATTTAACTTAATAATAAGGAACATTTAGGAAATATGAAAAATAAGATAATTACTACCTTACCTATGTCAAAACCCTGCAATTTAATGCCTATCAGGTTAAAAGAAATGGTCAAGGAGAAGGAAAATGAGTGAAGAAGAGTGTCAAGATGAAGCATTCATGAGGCTCTACACCCTTGGAATCTCTTCAACTCGATCTTCAAACAAAAATTATGCAATGTTGAAAAAAAATACACACCTTTTTCTTGTGTTTAGGAGCTCAATCTTGAAGTGGTTGTAAATCAGTAATTTTGGATCTCCAAGTTTTGAAATTTATTTATGTGGTGGCCCTTTGAGTCTTTCCAACCCCACAAGTCTGACCAAGATTGGATTCTTCAAGAAATAGTTATGCCAAATATCCCACGATGACCTGATTATGGACTAGTTCAATAGAGTGAAGTTGTACAGGATGCGACGTGTCATTGTTTCAAACATCAGCCCTAAAATTGATACAAAAAAAACTACAGTCCGTGGAATTTTAGCCACTTTTTACAAAATTCAAACATGATTCCTGAAACGAAAGTTATGACGATTTTCCCTAGGTCGCTTGTTTGAGACTGAATTCTAGAGCTTGCAAAAACCCTAACTTCCTCAAATCATATCTCTTAAAATATAGTGGACCAAGCACTGAAATTATTGCACGAAGTTCGCCGAGATTGTTACTCCATGTTGTTTCAATTTTAACTTCTGAAGCCTCGTAGAAATTTTTTTATAGTGAAAATGCTAAGATGGTCTCTTTGAAGTAGCGAAACCCTAGAATCCAAAGCTCTGATACCAAATGTTATGCAACCAGCTCACAAATAGATAGATCAAGGACTTAAAAATTATCCTCTTTGAGAGGGAAACCTTCTTTACATTACATAAATGAACAATTATTGGATGTTACAAATTAAAATACCTTCTTTCTATATATAGGAGTCTAAGGGGTCACAATATAATCAGAGCCTATATAACAATAATAATGTAACATCTCTGAACAATCCTACAGGAAATGGCTTGGCCATTTATATTTTTTGACACAGTTGGTTTTGAAATAGCCATGGGCCAATAGTACTTGCATATGCCTTGGGCATCTACTACGTGTAATTTTTCCACATAATGAAAGATTACGTTTTTTCCATTGAAAAAAATAATAATAATGTAAGGGCACAACAATAACAGTAGTGGGATTCTATGGGGCACAATAATAACAATATGGGGACTACATGGGCGTAATAATAACAATAAGGGGGATACACTAACAATAACAATAAGGGGCTATACTATTATTATAGGGACCTAACATAACTCTCCTTCTTTGTTTAGGTCAAAGTGCTTTAAGTCGAGTAATGTCTAGATGGAGTATATGATGCATTCGAGAGGAAAGACCTCAGTAGAACCATGACACCTATATCTATTCTTGGTCCTCATTCCTTAACTTGGAATATTATTTATTTGATGTTTTTCATGCTAATCCAATCAAGTAGAGAAGGCAAAGGCGAAAATCAATAGTGAGCAAATCAATTTCTGAGGTATATATAACTGTCTTTAAAGGAACAACCTCTCTTGATCTCAATAAGTCGGGATCCCTCTTCCAAACAGGAAATATAAACACCAATAAAATGCCAATGAGAATAAAGTTATAAAATAAAATAAAATAAATAAAGGGTGAAACAAGATAAAGGCTTCCCGCATAGAGAGGTGAAGCAAGCAACTTCGTCGAGGTACTGATAAAGCCTGCTAGAAGTGAAGCAATGCTTGTGTACTTGTAGTGACTTTGTCAGGGTACTGAACAAGCTCACTGGCAGTGGAGAAACACCAAAGATAAAACTAAGACTTTGATTAATTTATACTCACAATTACTTGTTACCCTTCTCCTAGATTGAAATGTTTGCGGTTAATGGCAATGTTTGTCAATGTGTTGAACCGAGGAAGAGAATAGAGGCTACTACATCTATAACTAGGTTAAGTGGGGAAGCCAAAGTAATCCACACAGTGAATCTATACCTCCTGAAGGACTAGGCCCTGTGCATAAATCCTGACCTAGACAAAGAAGCTGAAGTTTGTCTAGTGTGTCGCTGCTACACCACCCTCCAAAATTTTGCTATATTTGAATTTTGGAGCTTATATTCTACCATGTGAATTTTTGCTCTTCGTTTTCAAGTGTCATTTTATGTTTTTACACGTGTTTCTAGTGTCCATCCTTCTTAAGTGTCATCGGATCATCAAGATCAGCTATAACACACTTGTGTCATAGTGCACTTTCTAGTCATAAAACGACACTAATATGTCACAACTTCTCATGCTTTACTTGTTACAATTGGAGGCTTGGGTCATGTCTAAGTTTTATTGATGAATTGAGATGTGTGAAGATTGATCACACCCCTAACTCATTATGTTTTTCCAAGTTTCAATCTTCTAAACTTAATCATTTTTTCTAACCTTGCAACTTTCCTTTTGGGCTAGGAAGGCCAAATTCGCACTTCTAGAGCCTAGTAGTGACCCTCCTTGTCATTTGGAGATGTTCTCTATGCCACCCTAAGCCTTCCCTCTCTCTCCTATGCATTGCATAATCCTAGTCAGCAAGACCTTTCTCCTTTCTGCTCACTCTTCATCCCTATACCAACTTTGCCTCTAGTTTTCCAATGTAGCGCATTGCACACTCCTAGTGGGTAGTGATGCCTCTCCTTGTGCCTTAGAACTCTTCCCTGTGCCCTTCTTGTGGCTCTGGACTTCCTCCTTGGCTCATGGAAAAGGCTCATTGAATAGACCCTGCACCCTTGCCTCTTGCAACTGTGCCATGCGCTCACCTTGCCTCCTCCTCCTCCAAAACTATGCATTGCGTGTTTTCAATGATCAGTCCTTGCCTCCCTGTCTCCTGCAAGTGCGCTCTACACCTAGAAGGTCAACCTCTCTCTCCCTTACGCATTATTGGTCCACAATTGGTACATTGCATCAATCACAGTAGAGTAGGATATTTCCAGACTAATGTTTTCTTTCCATGAGTGATCCTTATCTGCATGTGTTCTCAGTAAGCATGGCAGAAGATGCTTGAGGAGATCTATTAAGAGGATCTACCCAAGAAGGCATTCTTGAAGACAAAGGAACAAAGGCACCATGTTGTGATAATTGAATGGATGTTGGATTCTGACGATCAAAGATGAACCATGAAGATTCAATGACATGTTTAGACCCCTTAGAGGTCAAAAGGAAACTACAATGCAAGACTTGTAGCAAGTGTTGAAGACATGGTGGCAGTGTTGTCACTTCTAAAAAAACTTCATGTTACAAGTTACCAGAATCCAAGTCATCAATTTCAATTACTAGACTTGTTGTTGCCACAATATGGTGATGTGGAAAATTATTATGTATTTTGGGAAAATATTGTAAATGTAAGTATTTGGAAAGTCCAAGAGTCACATATGGGCAAAAGAGTCACTAGGAAAGGTCCAAAAGTCTTGTAGAAGTCCAAAGGTCATATTATAAGTCCAAAGGTCATATTATAAGTCCAAGAGTCACGAGGGTAGTTCAAGAGTCATGGGGAATATGAACGGTCATTCCTCATGTTATGGAAGAAACCTCATTACTCAAGTAAAGGAATTTTCACATTGGCTTCTCAAACTAGGCATTAGAGAGAAGATCGTTCTTTTGAGGAGCAAGTAGTGGCTTAATGCTCCACTATTGGACCTAGTAGTGTCTCATTGTAATGATGCATCTTGGAATTTTCGCTTAGTAATCAAAGCTCTTTGATCCAACACATTTTCACGCATGTATTGTGAATATTGTAAGACTATTCTTTATATGTTTATAGTATGTGTTTATGTTCTTATGTACTAAATAAATTGAACTACTTCATTGGCTTTGGTTCTTATCTTGTTGAATGTGTGTTGTATTTGCTTTAATGATAGTTATGTCTATGTCAAATATTTGGCTAGAAGGTTAACAATTATTTCATATGTATGTGTGTGTGTCTTTATTAGGATAGTACTACTAAATTTCTTCTAAAGACTCACTTTCTCTTCCCCCCCAGGGAAAGAACCTTGATACATATTGCAATTAAACATTTGACAAGGATTACTTGCTCATTTAAAAGTACATGTGTGTTGCTCTCTTATTCTAACTATTGCAGCCAAGATTGGATCTTCATATCAGGGAGACCCCCTATATGTTGGCGGTTTCCGACACCGTCAACACCACCTCATCCATGGTTATTGATGCAGAAGCATCCTGCTCAGAATATTATTGTTCATTTGGTTGATTTAGGGGGTGATGTTTTTAATTATTTTAGGAATCTTGTATAGATTGAGTGAGAAATCACTGTGTGAGGTTTTCAGTTGTGAAATATTCTCAACTATATGAGAATATCAGGGATAATTTATATGTGTAGATCTCATAGAGATCTTAGGGATTACGAGATCCTCGAATAGGAATTAGTTGAGTAAATTATGGGAAAAATCATGGATTTAGTATAATCCATAATTATGTAATTAATCTATAAATGTAAGCTTGCGAGGAGAGTGAAAAACAGTGTTAGAGAGTGTTAGAAAGTGTTAGAGAGAGCTAAGTAGTGGAGAGAATAGATCAGAGCACGAGATGTTTTGAATATTTTCATAAATATTGTTATGAATGAAAGGAGTTTGTGTTCAAAACTTGTTTCTGCGTGATATTTTATTATATGATTTGGTTTCGTAGATCCTTTAAATCGTAGGCTGAATCCTCTGTTAAATGTAGGAAATTGTGTATGTGAAATTAAAACCCTAAGTGGAGTCTGGTGGATGAGGATCGCCTGGACAAAGGCTCAATTTGTTGATCGTCAATCGAAAGTGGACAGAGATTGAATGAATTGACAAATCATCATTGATCACAGGTTGGAGCAATGATGATCTATTTGGAGAGTTCTGAATCCTCTGATTGACAAATCCAATAGATCTAATGGTCATTGTGTGCCAACAAATGCAGACGATAATTCCAAAATCGGACGCAATAATTTATAGAATTGAGTTAATAGCTCAGTTAATTGTGACCGTTTGTCTGAAGGGATCAGATCTAACGGTAATCGCGTCGGAAGATGCACAAGGTTTAATCCAAATTTCGGACGTGATATTTTATGGATTGTGATTTAATCCAGTTGAATTCTGGATCGATCATAGCCGTTCATTATGAATGGATGAGATCTGACGGATATCGCTCCAAAAGATGCGTGCTGGTTAATTTAGATTTCAGACGCGATAAGATTTGAACTGGATTTTAATTTGTTTGGGTTCCACACAAGAGATCGGGGTCTGATAGTTTGGGAAACAGGGGTTTTAATTAATTTAAATGCCGGCTATGATAGATAAATTAACCAAATGTGTGGGCCCATAACCCAGAAGTCTACGAATTATGTAAAGATGCAGTTTCACTGCGTCATAGTGGTATCAGAGCAAAAGAAGATTCTGCATGAAGTATGATTATATTGCAAATTTGTCAATGTTAGTCTTTATAATTTTTGTGCAGAGTAACAATAGAGGAAGGTGAGAAGATTTGCAGTAGCCTAGAGCAAGAAGTGTCATATGGTTCCAGAGGAGAGAACCAGAGAAATGCCGAAAGACTGATCTCAGAGGAGAGAAGCTTGGTGAGGTATCGGGTAGCAAGGAGGATTTGTTACTACAAAGGTTTTGTTGCAGCACATGAATGTTGTTACGAGAGATCAAGAAAACATATGACAAGGAAAATCAGAGGCATAGTGGAAGCAAAGGGAAAAGAAGAGGAGTCAATTTTAGAATTTGATTGAGGTAAATACTTTCTTTTATTGAATTTCGAGTATTGATTTGAGTTTGAAGAATTAGTGAAAATGAACATGGAGAAACTTAGGAAAGGTTCAAATAAATGTCAGATGAGTCATGAAGAGCGTAGGATAAGTATTGCACTGATGAGAGTAGAGTTGAATATACTACAGGAATGGTTTCAAGAGAAAGAGAATGAAGACCAAAGACATGGATGGAGAATAAGGAAACGGGTCAAATGGAATCTATTGCAACATAAATGGAATGCTATGTTTATGAACAAACTTGAACAAATACATATTTCTTTGTTGGAGAAGGAGAGACTCATAGGAATTAAGTCACAACAAAGAGGATTTGCTGAAACTCAGAAATTCCATGGTGGGAATTTGGTGCTTGAAGTATCAAAAGGGACTGGAAGGTCTGGTATTTTTAAAATTGATAGTTTGTCTATGAATGCAGGTATGGTACTAAATAAGGAATTTGTTGCTATAGAGACAACTAATGACCATTGTTATGATCAAGAAGTCTTTTGTGAACCTGAAGGAAATTGGGATGATTGTTTTTCATTCCATGAAGTTGAGTTTGCAGCTCAATTAGAGAAGGGAACAGTAGCTAAAGAGACACAAGCCAAAGAAGTTGAGACTAGAGAAACTGTAACAAAAGGAGGAAAGGACACCATAGAGAACATCAATTGTGTTGATGTGATTAACAAAGAGGAATTACTCCTAGAGCATGGTGGAGAAAATGGCTTTACAGAAATAAAGAATTTGGTTGACAGTTCGAGTGATGATGGTGGTGAACTTTCATATTTAGTTCTTACTAATCTCAGCACGACAAATTTACCTGGCAAAGCTATAGTTGCAGACGGTGAACCAGTTTGAGACTCGTTCAAAATTTGGAAACTAGGAAAATGGGTATTCAAGTTTAAATATTCTCTCAAGATATTATTTTGCAAATTTAATGGCAGACTACATGATGGAGTTATTCCTTTGAAGGACCATAAGCAAAACAGAGTTTGGAGTCCTGGAGGTAGCAAGTCATTCAGACTTGTAGCTGTCACATTACTATAAAAAAGTGACAGACCTCATAGATAGGAGTCTATGATTTTTTTTATACATCAGGAGTTTGATGCAGGGGCATCCTGCTCAGAATATTATTGTTCATTTGGTTGATTTAAGGGGTGATGTTTTTAATTATTTTAGGAATCTTGTATAGATTGAGTGAGAAATCAATGTGTGAGGTTTTTAGTTGTGAAATATTCTCAACTATGTGATAATATCAGGGATAATTGATATGTGTAGATCTCATAGAGATCTTAGGGACTACGAGATCCTCAGATAGGAATTAGTTGGGCAAATTATGGGAAAATCATGGATTTAGTATAATCCATAATTATGTAATTAATCTATAAATGTAAGCTTGCGAGGAGAGTGAAAAACAGTGTTAGAGAGTGTAAGAAAGTGTTAGAGAGAGCTAAGTAGTGGAGTGAATAGATCAGAGCACGAGATGTTCTAAATATATTCATAAATATTGTTATGAATGAAAGGAGTTTGTGTTCAAAACTTGTTTCTGCGTGATATTTTATTATGTGATTTGGTTTCGTAGATCCTTTAAATCGTAGGTTGAATCCTCTGTTAAATATAGGAAATTGTGTATGTGAAATTAAAGCCCTAAGTGGAGTCTAGTGGATGAGGATCGACAGGATAAAGGCTTTAATTTGTTGATCGTCGATTGAAAGCGGACAAATATTGAATGAATTGACAAATCATCATTGATCACAGGTTGGATCAATGATGATCTATTTGGAGAGTTCTGAATTGTCTGATCGATAGATCCAATAGATCTAATGGTCATCGCATGCTAACAAGCGCAGACGATAATTCCAAAATCGGACGCGATAATTTATAGAACTGAGTTAATAGCTTAGTTAATCGTGACTGTCTGTTCGAAGGGATCAGATCTGACGGTAATCACGTCGGAAGATGCACAAGGTTTAATCCAAATTTCAGATGCGATACTTTATGGACTGTGAGTTAATCCAATTAAATTCCGGATTGACCATAGCCATTCATTATGAATGGATGAGATCCGATGGATATCACTCTAGAAGATGCGTGCTGGTTGATTTGATTTCGGACATGATAAGATTTGAACTGGATTTTAATTTGTTTAGGTTCCACGCAGGAGATCGGGGTCTAATAGTTTGGGAAACAAGGGTTTTAATTAATTTAAATTCCGGCTATGATAAATAAATTAACCAAATGTGTGGGTCCATAACCCACAGGTCCGTGAATTATGTAAAGATGCACTTTTGTTGCATCAGTTATCAAAAGCACTCTCATTATAGGTTGGCACTTAGTTTATCTTTTCGAGTTGATTTCAAAGGACCCTCATCCTTTACGATTACATATTCATTGATGTTAACATCAATTCATGATTTCCAAGAATTTTAAAGTATCTCAGTCCCAATTTATGAATCCTTGGATGTGATAGAGAAAGTCATCATTATTATCTAATTTTTTCAACCCCCTCGATGTTTAATAGTTTATTTACACATCATGAAGGATCATACCTTGTGATAGTTGTAGTTCTTAGTTCTAATCAAATACCCTTGGGTTTTTATGGCTATCAATGCCTTCAAGTATGAGCACTACTCATAGTTTCACACTTCAAGTTCCAAGGGCCCTTGCCATTGAAGTGTTATGTTATTATCAATAATACCTTTTAGGGAAATGCATATTTCTATATCACTAATTGTCCAACTATAATGTCATATACTATCTTTTAGAAAGTTCGTCATGTTCAAACATGCACCCAAAGCATACATATCTACTTGTGTAATATAACTTCTTCAAGGGATGTCCTTTTTTTCTTGGCCATGGCTCTCTCTCTCTCTCTCTACTATATATATATATATATATAGTTAGTTAGTTACTATCAAAGGTTACAACATATGAGAAAAATAATGATGATATATTTCATCCAAATCGTAACTCACCTCATAGATGAGGGAGTATTTTTTGTCACTTAAATCTCACTAACAAGAGACATTTAGTTGATCACTAGAAAACATCATCAATGGTAAGACTGTAACATAAAAAGTTAACCCATGGATATTAAACTTTTCCCCAAAAAGTGGTTTAAAAACCTTTTAAAAATAGTTTCATGCACTTGTGTGATTAATTGTATTGTACTTATATTGGTTCTTGCACAACTTCTTGGGATTTTCCTTTCAAACTGTGCAAATCCATCAACATGCAAAATTCTCTACTCAATGATGCAATTAATGTGGATGGACCCTGAAATTTTTCAAGATTGATAAGAAGTGATTCGAGTCTCATCATGCATGAGGAACTCCATCATATAGAGGAGAATTTTGACATCTGAAACTAGCATTTTGAAATCATAAAGTTTCATTCCAAATATACACCTAGGGAAACATTCAACATAGGAATATTTGAGCATTTTTACGTTGTTGAGTTGAATTTTGATACCAATACTCTAATGCACATCTTAACAACCCATACTTCATTCGTTGTATGAGCTCTTCCATTGAGAGAGTAAGGACACTTCTTCACAACCATCAATTGAGAGACAAAGGCCACCAAGGATTAAGGAATCCTCCCAAGTATACTGGTGGAGCACATGTGCATCCAGTTACTCACCCCAAACATAATTCAAGTCCATCCATTGGTAATAATTGTGTATTTTTGCTTCTCACATTGTTATTGTTGAATTTTGTATTTGTAACTTATTTCTTTGTTTTTTTGTGTATTTTTCTATTTTATGTCGATTACAATGTTATTCTCAATGATTGGTCTTGACTGACAAAATGCTTTTTATATAGCTCTACAACGAAGCTATAGAAGGGGAGAATTTCCACACCTCTACACAAATCAAACAAGTTCCATTAGTCAGTTTTGTGCACCTAAAATGGATGCCAAGGCATAAATATGACCAAGGGGAAAACATTGATCTTATGCGTTAATTGAACCTTTCTGAGGTCAAGCACCATGGACAACATATAGAAACCATGACACACACCCTCTCTAGTGAGTCTTTGGTGTTTAACTTGAATATGCGTGTTGTTACAATGTCAAAGGCATCATGTATGGGTCAGGTCCTTACACATATTAAAGGGAGGATAATAAGAGACTTTAGCCCTAAATCTTACCTCTTAGGCTTAAGCATCCTGGATGAGTCCTCAAACCATCACATATGACTTGTGTATGGCATCAAATCACCTGAAAGTAGGATATGGGCACCGTGTCTAGGTTAGTTGTGAAACAATAATGGTTGTTGAGTTTTAACAAATAGCTGCTTTCGGGGGTTTCGAGACCAGAGGACATTCCTTATACAGATGCCCGACCTTGTGGTAGCGTCGACATCTAAAGGCACACCCTCGTAATCAAGGATTTGAACCCTAGTGAAGTTACACCATTGTAGAGTAATTTTTTCTTCCAGACCCTCCCGGGTGTCTAGATGCACCAGAATGCGGGCTAGGGTTCGATTTTTGGACTGTACTATGGATTTGTCGTAATCGAGGAAGGTGCCAAGGGTATTCCCAATTCGTACGAACACTTCTTCAGACCAATACTCGAGTGGTAAACCTAGTAGTCGTACCCATAGAAGTCCAGCTCCTATCTGCTCTCTTTCTGGATCGAAGAGAGGGCTCCATCTTTTGAGCAGTATTGGAGCCATTTCGATATGCCAATATTGTGCAAGAGCCAGGTTCGTGTATTCCTCAAGGGCAAAATGAAGCGCAAACTACCCACGAGGAAGTATCTGAACATCTGGGAGTTGTATGAAAATTTGTCCCCGTATCTCTTTAACCCACAACCCCAATCGCTCCATTGTGTAGGTTCTTCCATGAACCCTACCCACCAGGACTTTCCCTGCTTTGTCGGCTACTTCACCCATGGTGGGTCCTTCCCCAAAATTTATGGTGTAATTCTTGCCAGATGCCTTGAGCACCTTGATTTACTCTTCCCTGTACGTAGCGCAGTAGGATGATTATGTAACGGATCTGAGGGACAATTTCCTTCTGGGTGAGACTCCACCGACCTAGCTCGGATTACTGGGGTATCGAAACAGTTGGAAGGAGGAGCTGTGACTTGTGTCGCCTCACAGAAACCAGGGTGGTCGAAGGTCTTCTATGTCCCTGCGGCTGCATCAGTGTCGGTTCTTGGGCAAGATGTAGGATTTTTGGTAAAACAATGATCTGTAGGGGGTGCACAGTCGAAGAGAGGGGACAAACAGGTAGCCAGAAGGTTTAGGGTTCCAGGAGACAGCGACGGGCAGTCCAAGGTAGGTGAGTCGATGGACAGGGTCCCAATGTGAAGGGTGGAGGCTGTAAGCCTGGGGAGGGAGACAATCGATGCCGGATTCGAATTGGATGACGCAGAGGAAACTAGAACCGATCTAGGGTTAGGGTTACAAAAGATAGCCTGCTCCGGGTAAGGATCCGACGAATAATCCACAGCGTCCAGCTCCATACCTTCCATGCTAAACCTAGGAACGATAGACCATAACCGTCGATAGTTGGAAGCAGGTGTAGGCAACGACGGCCGGTTGCGGAGGTTGTCTCGGAGGTTACAGTGACTGTAGCTAACCGTAATCAGTATTACGGCTAGGGTAAGAGCAGGTGGAGCTACAACGCACCATTCTCCCTCCAACAACAACTCGTTGCATGAAAATACTTGAAAACATTGAGAATTCATTTTTAAGTCCCATCAATTGATCATTGCACTATTTGATGTGCACATCAATTGATCATTGCAAAACATATAAACTTTTGGAATCAAAATGCAATAATAGTTGATTGGGAAAAATGTGTTGGTTATGATGAAATGAAATGTTACATGTGGCATGAAATGTGAATATCCCTCCCCCCCAACTAAAGGTGTTTTCAGTTTTTGGAAAATGAGAAAGGGAATATGAATCTCGTAAGGGATTTTCCAAAATTACAATTGTAGCATTTAAGGAATTACATGATTAAAAATTAGAAAATTTCATACCTTCACCTACCTGAAAAGTGGACAAGCTATGTGTATAGAAGAGTGTGGTTGCAGCTGCTAGATCATAGAATATGAAGTAAAAGAATATGATCTTGCTTCTTCTTTCTCTTGGTTGTATGAATTGAGAATGAGATTGGAATCTTTATTGCTATGGATGTTGAATTGAGTCGTGTTGCAAATTGCTGAAATCATGTAGTCTTTGTCTGTTCCACTCAATAGCATAATTATTATCTATGTGAATAAATGTGTCGATGTTGAACATAGAAAAGAAATTGTTGGATTACTCGTCATTAATGAATGCCATTAACCAACACGAGACTACTCACCATTGATGTCAATGAGAGTTAAGATGCCTAAGTACATTTTACTAGGTAAGAATAGATGTGTCGTAGTCAAGTCACCTAGAAGATTCGACAAACAGGGGACATTGATGTATTCCTACTATTTATTAGCGAGAGAGATTGCCATTAAGGCATGCAAGCCTCAAGGTACTTGAAATATCTCTAGTTTTGATCCGAAACGATGTGTCAGAGTCAATGGGTCAAAACTTGTTAGAAGGGAGGCCTTAATGAATCCTCCATCACCTAACTCGAGTATGAAATAATAATTGGACTATAGATGGAAAATTTGCATTGAAGCAAGGTTTATTTGATAGAAAGGAAAAAGAAACTGGGGTGACTCTACTTTGTAAGGGAGCTGAATGAATTTAATTTTGGGTTAAGGGTGAGTGAAAATGAGGCAGGAAAGTATGAAGATTGTAGAGGGAAATGAGTTTTTGGTAGTAGGGAGATGGAGAATTATGGATTGACTACAAGCTTAAAATGTGTAGCAATGGTAAAATTGGTATGTGTTTAATAGCAATGGTGTAATGGATCTGATTTTACATTGAATGATCATGCTCTTCTGAAAGAAACTTGGTCTTTAAAAAGGTACTCGTGCATATAACTCTTCTTTCATCATCTTGGAACTTGAAATAAAATGTAAGATTATCAAAAGAGAGAGAAGATTAGTGCCTCTTCATTTGATACATACACAAAAAACTCAGAAATAGTGCTTAATAAAACAAATTCAAGGACGAAGAATTAAAGGCCCTTTTACCTTATAATTACCATGGATCACTTATTATTGTTTTGTTGGTGACTTCTTCATTGTGTTTCTAACCAATTTTGAGCTTGAGACCTCTTCTCCACACACTTAATGCTTCATCAATAGAGCATAAACCAAATTTGCATAAGCTACTGAATTGTGTAAATTTTGCAGCTACCAAAAATATGGATCGTTGCATTGCCTTGCCGCTTTTACAACTTGCATTTAGAATCTGATGGTGGTTTGTCAGTTATTGCAGTTGGGTTTTTAATGTTTCATGTTTTTATGAAAGTCTAAGTTTGTAACTGCATTTGTTCTTTTCTTTTCTAGAGGTCCACGGTTGTCCATGATCCCATGGATCAAGAAAATGCTCAGAATTCAAAATTCTTGGATCATCTTGAAACCAACACCAAAGTGTATATCTCTTCTTTCTAAATCCAACTCAATTCGTTTCACTGAAATCCGACTTCGGATGCTCCCAAAATTGCATTTTGTTTGTTTTAGGAAACAACTAAAAAAATGAATTTTGAGTTGCAGGAATGCCCAGTCAGCAGCTCGTACACTGACTAGGTCATGACATGGCAATTTTTTACTGGGCCTCATCATTGGCCAATGCGTGTTTGACACTTTTCACTTGCTGATTGGTTTACACGTGTTTGTTTTTTTATTGGTAAATGATTTTGTGTGGTGGCCCAACGAGGAAGTGCCACGCGAACCAACCAATGGTTGCCACGTGGCCTCTTCCTGGTGGGAAAAATTATGTTTGAGGCAGAACAACCTCCAAAAGAATTGAACCTGAGACCTCATATCTACCAACAATGTTTCTTACCAATCCACCTAACATGTGTTTCTTATTAATTAAAGTTTCAGTTTCCCATTTAAGTTTTAATACTCGCGCATTTGAAGAAGGGGATTGGGCTAAGCCCTAGCCCCTGGCCACTCCAGCACCATAGAACCATGGCAGGGGCCAAGGGCTAGGCCTTAGTTTGAACCACGATCCCATGCCACTGTATATGACTAGGTGCTAAAATTTGAACGGCACGACAGAGGAATGGGGATTAGCCCTTGATTTTCGGCACCTGACATGGTCGCGTAGTGCCACATGACCATGATATTTGGAAATGGGGGCTAAATGCAGATTTTAACCAACCTACAATTTCGACTGTAGATAGGGAATATAGGCCAGGTTTTCATTCTGTTTCCGCGTTCGAGGCGCACAAGCCAGGTTTGGGTCGAATTGTAGGATTATTAACAACATAATTGTGTAGAAACTTAAAACAATGATATTTTACTCAATTTTTTGCGAAATGAGGTGCAAAAAGAGTCAAAACAAGGGTTGTCGACAGTGTTGGATCCATTGGAGATATTAAATTTGATGTTTGAGCTTTATAAAAGCCTATAATTATAATTTTGATTATGAATTTAGATCTCTTATCCATTTTTATTGCAAATTTTTAACACTAACTTGGTTCAATTTTCTTTTCTGATCTTCCAGGTTGCAAAGAGCACAAGAAAAGAGCATACTCATCAATATTGAAACTCTTTATTCAAAAACAAAGAAAAAGGATTCGATTTCTAACTTCAAATTATGGTTGTCAAAACTCTTTTTATCTCCTTCTTCTCAAATATTCATTCTCTTTCTACATCTTTCTGCAAATGATTAGTGAGCTGGGTGGCTCTTACTGCACCACCAATAAATAAAATTGCAAATTAAAATAAAATATAATTTAAAAACTTAAAATAAACATAACCAAACTTGGTTTTATTCATTAGTTCTATCCTACTCTACTAGAAATACAAAATTTGTTTCAAGTGTACGCATATTTCCAGTGTAACCATTTACGCAACAAGAGTAAAAAGATACCCATGCTTAGTTCTGAAAAATGTGCATTAAAACACATCAAAGCATGAAAGGCAAATTGTTTTGATAATGCAATTAAGAAGTAAGGAGGAATGAAAGAGTAATGTGACTTGATCCCTGATTGGAACCATCTTTCAATATGGTCATGACATTCCTAATTCCTTTCTAGGTTTAAATCACATTGAATATCCTCCTTTATTATGCATTCCTAAATCTTAGTTTCTACTGGTTGCTCCTCTTCGAAAGTATTGCATGATTGTTTAATATCTTCAACAAATTGACAAGATGAATCAAAAGAAACTTGAAGATCTTCTTGTGATGGAGAGATAGACAAGTTTTTGCATGCAGTTAAAATATACTCTCCTTGAGAGGTAGATATCCTAGTTGTTTCTAAGATTAAGGAAAGTTCTTGGATGAACATTCTTCAAATTCTTAATTGTTTGTGAATTACTCTAATTGGTTGACAGTTCTTCTCGTGTACACAGATTAGTACAAATTTTTGAATTTTTTTTTTTGAAATTTAATATGCATTCTAAATTATTTTAATATGCTTTTAACCATGCATCTAAGAGTGAATGCAACTATTGAAATCGTGGAATTCGGAGGGATGGGCTCTGCTAGGGTTTCCAGGTCTACGGAATCACGGCTGACAAGCCCGTGTCTGTTCCCGCGGTAGCAGTCTGATTAGCTCTAAGAGGTGTACAGCGAGCTTCTCGGACTATCAGCGAACTCCGGTGGGCAGGTAAGTCAGGTTTTTTGGGTGTTTTCAAACGGAAATGCTGTTTTTTATCCACTAGCTGCCGCCCTGAACGGAATGGGAGAACCAAGGGGGGGGGAGAGATCCCCTCCTTCAGAAATGTGGTAATAGGAGAAACAAGCTTAGGAGGAGACCATCATGCTGGAAAGGAAACCCATACCCCAGTGATGGGCAACCTGTGGCAGAAAAGGATGAGAGGAAAATGCCTTCCTAGGGCTCAAAATCAGCCAAGGTATGTTGTTCCAAACAACAAACTGGAGGAATATAGCTGTTACATGAGAGACCATGCCTTAATATGTCGATTCGTTGGGTACTGGCCTTCTGAGCGGGAACTCTATAGATGGATCGATCAGAGATGGAAACCTAGGGGACAGGTAGACCTCAAACTGGGAGCCCAAGGTTTCTTTACAGCAATCTTTTCCAATCTGGAAGACAAGAACAGGATCTTCGAGGAGGGACCTTATTTCTTAAACAATGATGGCCTGTTCATGAAATTTTGGGAAGAGAGATACAACCCAGAAAAGGAAACCATGTTGGACGCACCAGTCTGGGTTAGATTATTTGGGCTTCCTGATGAGTTATGGGACCATGAAATCTTGGAGGGGATTGGCAATACGATTGGGAGCTTTGTTAAAGCTGCAGAGGCTACAAAACGAGGTAAGTATAATGCTTACGCGAGAATCTGTGTTTACATAAATCTGGCAGATCCTCTCCCAGACAATGTCGAAGTAGAGTATCATGATACAATCTGGAAACAGCCAATTGATTATGAACATATTCCCTTCCGTTGCCGCATCTGCCATGAATATGGCCACCTATACAGGCAATGCCCTTTGAACAAAGAGGAAGAGACCAAGAAGAGCCAGGTAGCCCAACAGAGAAATACGGTAAGAATGGAGGATTCGGAGAGAGGCTTCCAACAGGTAGTAAGGAAGAGAAAACAGAACAAGGAAGGACCGAAACCCCAAACTCAGAAGAAGTTCAACCAAGCAAGCAATCAAAATCCATTTGAGGCACTGCGGAATGACAACGAAGACTATGAAGTAAACCTGGAAGATGATGAGGATCCAGAGAATACCCCCATGGATATCACTGGAGAAGAAAAAGGAAAAGAAACAGATTTAAAGAAATCAAGCAAGGAACAACCGGAGGAAAAGGAAACAGAATCAGAACAGGCATCTAGGATGGAAGTGGAAAACCCGACAGAAAACGAAGCTGAAGAGGAAAAAATCATGAGAAAGCTACTCCAGGAATGGAAATATCTGGACAGCAGATTCATTCCTGAAAAACAAAAACAACTATATAAAGAAGTTTTTCAGAAATACAAAGAGAAAAAAGGAGAACCCCCAGACAGACCAGCCACGATAGAAAGCGAGCAGGACAGTGAGGATAAAGGATTGGGCAGCTCTGGCAAAAACAGCAGGAAACGAGGCCGGAAACCAATGAGTGAGACGATTCAGACAGTGGGAGAGGTTTTGATAAATTCAGGTAAAGTGATACCTCTGTCGGAGGTATTTTTCCCCTCTTACAAAAAGTTTTAAATGATAGTTATCAGCTGGAATATTAGAGGCCTGAATAGTAGAGGTAAGCAGAGACATATAAAGGATAAGTTGAAAAAGGAGAAGCCTAGCATTATGATCTTACAGGAAACAAAAATTTTGGTGACACGGCTAGCAGAAATTATAGATAAAAGTAATCTCCCATATCAAGTGATTGGGCAAGATGCAATAGGGGTTGCAGGAGGTATTGCAATCTTGTGGAATCCCAATGAAATTATCTTAGACAACTGGTCCTGTATGAATGGATCCATTACTGGACTAGGTAGGATAGTAGGAACTCCTCAACAGGTGATTATTACAGGGGTCTACGGCCCCCCCTCCTCGGGGAGAAGGGAGCAGTTCATAAACAGCTTCAAAACTATCCGCAGACTCTACCCTGAAGCGGCTTGGATCATTGGTGGGGACTTCAATTTGATCAGATCCTTGGACGAGAAAAAAGGAGGGCTTAGGAGGAGGGATCACTTCATGGATAGCTTCAATGAATTGATTGAGGAACTCAGGCTTGTGGATATCCAAAGTATCAATGGAATCTACACATGGAACAACAGAAGGGGAGGCAAAAACCAAATTGCTTCTAGACTGGATAGATTCCTAGTGTCGGAAGCCATCATGAAGATGGATGTTTTTGTGGAGGCTAAGATCATACCCTCTTTGGGATCGGACCACTGGCCGATCCGGTTAGAAATTGACATTAAGAGAATTCAGGGGAAAAGGCCCTTCAGATTTGAAGCCTTTTGGTTAAGGGACCCTGATTTCATCAAGAAAGTTGAGGACTGGTGGGGAAATTGCACTAGTCAGGGTAGATGCAGGATGCACACGTTCCAACTGAAATTGAAATCGTTGAAAGGCCAAATAAAAAGATGGAATAAGGAGGAATTTGGCAATATCCTGGAAGATAAAAAAAAACTAGAAAAGGAAATGGAGGATATTCAGCAGAAGATAATATTAGAAGGAAGGACAGAGGAAAGCATCAATAAAGAAGGGGCCATCCTTGGCAGATTAGAAGAACGACGAAAACAAGAGGAGATCCTATGGCGTCAAAAATCTAGAATAAAATGGCTAAGGGAAGGGGAAAGAAACACTAAATTCTTCCACCAAGCTATGATCAAGCATAGGCAAGGAAACAGGATCCTATCAATTAAAAACAAGAATGGAGAGAGAGTAGTTGAGCAGAATGAAATTGAACAAGTCCTGATGGAACACCACAAGGAGATTCTGGCAGAACCCCAAGTTGATAGAATGAGAGCCATTCAAGAGATCTGCTCAGCTATCCCCAGCTTGGTCACTGAGGACCAAAACAAAGCTCTTATGCGGGCAGTGACCCTAGAGGAGCTGGAGGAAGTTGTGAAGGCTATGAAAAAGGGGACTGCTCCTGGACCGGACGGTTTCACAGTGGACTTTTACCAAGCGGGCTGGCACTTCCTGGGAAAATAAATACTGGACTTAGTGGAAGAATCAAGGATAAACCAAAAGGTATGGCCTGCTCTCAATTCTACCTTTTTCGCCCTCATTCCTAAGGGAGACAACCTAGAAGAGGCTAATGGCTTCAGACCTATAGCTTTGTGTAATGTTATTTACAAAATGATTACCTCTCTGATTGCCAAAAGATTAAAGCCTCTCTTGGATAATTTAATCTCGGCTGAACAAACTGGTTTTGTGGAAGGCAGGCAGATTCTTGATGGTCTTGTTGTAACTCAGGAGGTTATCCACTCCTTAAAAGTTAAAAAGCAAAAAGGAATGATGATTAAATTGGACTTATCGAAAGCTTATGATAGATTAAATTGGAAATACTTGGAAACTGTCCTGGCGCGATTTGGTTTTCACCAAAGATGGATTGCTTGGATACATAACCTGATCTCCTCCCCTCACTTTTCTGTTCTGGTTAATGGAAGCCCCTCAAAAACTTTCAATGCCTCTCGAGGTATTAGACAGGGAGACCCCTTGTCCCCTTTTTTATTTATTCTTGCTGCTGAGGGCCTTGGTCGCTTCATCAAACAAGAACGAACAGCTAACAGAATTAAAGGGTTGCAAATTTGGGGAAACAACTTGCCCCTAACTCATCAACAATTTGTTGATGACATAATGTTGTTTGGGGCACCAACGGTTAGAGAAGTCCGACAACTCAGAAGAATCTTGGATTTGTTTGTAGAGGCTTCTGGGTTAGAAATCAATAAGGACAAATCCTGTATCTTTATCTTCAACACAATAGACCAGGTCAAATCCCACTTAATCAGAATTCTTGGATTCAAAAAAGGGGAATTACCTACTAAATATTTGGGTAATGTTTTGGACTACACCTCTAGGAGGATGAAAAACTGGCAAGGAGTGCTGGACAAACTAAGCAACAAGGTGGCAAACTGGGCCTTCAGAGTTCTTAACATTGCTGGCAGGATAGTTCTTGCTAAGTCAGTTCTTCAAGCCATCCCTATCTACCCTCTTTCGATTATGGCTGCCCCTGTGGGGGTTTGTGCTAAAATCAGAGAAATCATCCGGAAATTCATATGGAGAGGATCCGATCAGAAGAAAAAATGGGCCCTGGTCTCGTGGAGTCAGCTAACTGAAAGAAACGAGAAAGGTGGGTTAGGCTTGAGGGATCCTGAAACTCTCAACAGGGTCCTGGGGGCCAAGCTGTGGTGGAGATGGCTTAGTGGTGGAAATGATCTCTGGAAAACCATATGGAGGACAAAATATAGAATGCCAGCCTCTCAGGTCGATATCCTTAGACATCAGGAAATCCCCAAAGGCTCTGCCATTTGGGAATTAGCCTCTCAAAATCGAGATCTGATTGGTAAACATACCTTCTGGGAAATCCAGGGTGGATCAGAGGCCAATTTCTGGGATGACCCGTGGAAACAATGTGAAAGTTTGAATATCATCTAGAACTTCCTCCAGATCCGTTGCAGAGTTGAAGAAAACAGAATTAGTGTAAAGGACTATTGGAAAGTAAATGACATATCGGAGGGGTGGAGAGTCTGGGAAGATCCGACAGCATGGGCTCGGGAGCTCACCCCAGAGCTCCAAGATTGGTACAGGAAAGAAATGGGATCAAGGAGAATTAGAGTTCGTCAGGGGAAAGACATCCTCCGTTGGGGGAATTCTATGAAGGGGACTTTCACAACCAAAGAGGCTTATTATCTAATGGATTCTCAGAACAGAGGAGACAGAAATGTAGAATGGAAAACAATTTGGGAGGCCAACTGGTGGCCGAAGGTGAAAATCTTTATTTGGTTGGCAACTAAAAACAAAATCTTAACCTGGGACCGTATCCAGAAAAAGGGATTTAACGGCCCGTCACGTTGTTACCTGTGCAACAATGACATTGAGACTAGAGATCACCTGTTAGTCAGATGCTCGTATACAGAGAAACTCTGGCTGCTTGCCAAACGACTGTTCAAAAAACCAGGAACCAACAGTAGGGAATTTAATGATTTAATTTTCAATTGGAGTAAAGAAACCTTCGGCTGCAGGGTGATCCAGAGGGCCTGGAATCTTACCTCCCCCTTCATCCTCTGGATGATCTGGAAAGAGCGCAATAGGAGGATATTTCAAAATTCTGCCAAAAATCCAGAGGTAATCTGGGCTCGGGTGGTCGAGAGTATGCGGGAGACCATCCTTGTTAGTAAATGGGCAAATGATGACTGGAAGGTAAATCTGGAGGAACAAGAAATTCTGAATAAGATAAACCTAAAACCTGAAATGGTTCACTTCAAAGGTTCGGCCAGCCATGATATGCGAACTCAAAGCCCAGAAGAGTTTAGCTATCCCAGTGACCATTTTGTTAAACTCAATTTCGACGGGGCCTCGAAAGGGAACCCCGGTGACGCTGGCTTCGGAGGGATATTCAGAGACAGCAATAGACGTGTCAGATGGATTTTTGCTGACTGGGGAGGCCAGATGACCAATAATGAGGCCGAGTTTTGGGCCCTTCATCAAGGCCTTCAGATAGCCATCAGGAATGGTTACTCTAAGTTGGAAATTACTGGGGACTCACAACTTGCGGTGGACATACTGCGGAGGCTTAACAATGGGCAGGGATGGGAGAAGGTTGCCAAAAGCTGGCGGACTGTGGGAATAGTTAAAGAAATTGCTGAGCTCCTCAAACGTATAGACTACATAATTATCAGTCATGTCCGTAGAAAAGGGAATCAGGCCGCGGATTGGCTGGCTAATTGGGGATGCAGCGGACGTGGCACCACAATTGATAGCCAATGGCATGCCGTGGAAGGAAATGGGGAGTGGAAGGCGCTGGCGGACCTTATCAAGGCTGATCATGATAAAACCACAAATGCCAATGCACGGATCAGTGAGCTGGCCTAGAAGGGGTCAGTGGAGTTCTCGACTGAACAATATGGGGCTTTTGGGACTTGATGCGATCATAATTACGGAATACAGGCTGATGGTTCAGACTTTCGATGGCAGTACAATGACGACGGGTGGAGCGGTTAGACAGAAGTACACACATGGTAAGTTAATTAATGTCAGAACTATGAAAGGTGATGGATGCGGTTCGCCTGACAGCACAGCTGAGAAGAGCAATACGGATATGATGGTTGAGAGCAGGGGCTCGACAGAGATCTATCGGTGAATCTTGAAAACCGGTCCAATTTGTATCCCCGATGAAAGGCAATTGCCTTTTAACCGCGGTTGGCAGATTGTTACGGCATTCTGTGAGGTCTCAATTTGGAAAAGAACGGAGGTTTCCACTGAGAGGCGCCAGAGCGCTGTTACAACCTCTGGCAGACAGAGAAATCACCGTGACAGGCCCGTGGATAGTATGGAGACCCGACGAAAATTGAAACAAGTTGAGGTGCGCCAGAATGTGAGGGAAGAGAATAGGATCCAAGAAGGCAAAGTTTTTATGCAGGAAGAACTGCCTTTCACTGTGTGGGAGATCGAGGATAACTCGGATGATGATAGGATCCCGGAGACTGTGCGCGATGGTAGGCGCTATCCTAAGAACGCGGCAGAGGAAGGGCAGGAACAGAAGCAGACGGAGAAACCGAATTGCCGGGACTCGAAGATTTGCCGCTATGGCATGAGAAAGCGCCGCTCTTCGCCGGATGAGGTGGAAGAGGCCCCGGAGGATGATTTGGGTAATCGAGGTGTGAGCAATCGCAGGAACCCCCAAAAGACCCCAACTGAAAAGAATAAGCAGCAGGCGAGGACTGATCTGCCCGAGTATCAGGAAGCGGGGTCTCGTCGCTCTGGCCTGCGGAAGCACATCATCTTTTTCGACAATGAAAGATTCCAGTCGGGCAAGTGAGGCAAAGGGCAGAGTGAGCCGGTGAAGGAGGAGGGTGAAACCTCCAGGCGTTCGGGCAAAGGGAGAAAACCCAGAGAAACTGTCAACCTCCACGTTCGTCGGACTGAGCAGGCCTTTCTCCGTCACTCCCACCCAGCTGTGCGCAAAATCATGGACTACCTCGAAGAGGAAGCTTTGCAGAACCAGTCGGATGAGGAAATGGAAGATCTGGAATTTCTCCTCCACGATCCAGGTCATACCAGAGGACGGATGTCCTTAATCAAACAATCGCTGCATATTTATTGGGTAATGAAGGGGCTTCTTGCCAAGGCCATGGAGCATGTGGCCAAAGAAATGGTGGATCTGGCTCTTGGTGATCAAACTATCCGCAGAGAATTGAGCTATCTGCGTATAGATATGACTAAGCAGGAAGAACAGCTGGATTCCATCCAGCAGATGCTGAATCGCGACCATTCCGGACCAGAGGAAGCTGCAAACAAGCATAATGCTGGTGGCAATGACTGAGTTTTTTGATGGTTAGAAATTGCAACTGGTTTTTTTGTTTTGGCTCTGTTCATGTGCATGATAGGAACAATCATGCTATACAGACTAGTAGTTTTAGCAATAGTTACAGTAAGTTTCAAGACTGCATAGTTTTCTTAGCCAAGTCTGCTAGGCTGTGGACCTATTATTTTTGGGCTGCTATTAAAAACCTCAGATGGCGCTATGTCCCGGTTTCCCCAAGAGGGCGGGCTTAAACTGTCTTTTTTTGATATGTTGTAAAGTTCGATTGATCAAAGTAATAGAATGAGTACCATCCTAGCTTACAAAAAAAAAAAGTAGTGAATGCAACTATAATGAGTTTTCTAAACTTTCAAATAAACACCTATGTATACCTCCCCAACAACGATGCCAAAATGTTGGGTGATTTAATTGCGAGTTAAATCCCTGTCATTAATTGTCAACCTGGGGTTCATAGAACTAACGACGTATACCTATACTATATGTACTAGATGGTTATTTATCAGAATTTATTAATCTAATGGAATTAAAACTAACTACAAAGTTAATTAAATCAATCCAATCCAAACCAAACCAAACATAAAGAAATTGAAATCACACTTGCACAAAGGAAATCACACTTGCATAATTGAAATCACACCACACTTGCATAAATTGAAATCACACGTGCAGAATTGAAATCACACCACACTTGCATAAATGAAATCACATTTGCAGAATTGAAATCATACCACACTTGCATAAATGAAATCACACTTGCATAATTGAAATCACACTTGCTGAATTGAAACCACATTCACACCCGCTGAAAGGAAAATCACACTTGCATAAAATGAAAACACACTTGTTGAAAAGAAATGAAATAAAATAACTACATTATGTTACCAATATGTATAAAGGTGTGCAAATTATGGTTGATGGGGGACCTCCATTCCTCAACAAGCACACTGAACAACTATCATCACATTGTGGAGATTAACGTGGCAGTATGTATTTCATAAAATGAAGTTACAAGATATTACAAGAATTCTCTCTCCTCACTTTGCAAATCACATCTCGGATGGAACTTGGAACCTCCAATTAGCAACTAGGAACTAACACTAACACTAACTAGTTAACAACTTGACAACCCTTTGTATGAAGGGTGCACTCCTATTTATACAAAAATCGAGGATAACTATACAATAAATATAGATCCTTAGATCTCTCCTAAATCCACATTTATCTCTTATGATTACAACCAATGACCTAGAAATGTAAGATACAAATTCTCTCAAAATTCTCTCATCCATGATTCTTCTCCTTTGAGTGTGCATAGTTACTGATCCACATCTTTTACAATTGATCCACAAATCTTCATGAGTTGGAATTTGAAATTCGAATTTGTGGTTGGGTGGCCAAATAAGACCTTCCTAAAATCTCCAAGTAGACCTACAATATCACAAAACTCGTATCACTTTTAGATATATATGAAAACATGTTAATTGCCTAATATTTAATCATAAATTCACTTATAATACTTAAAAAATAAATGACTTGGAAAATAATAATAATGAACGCTTGTGATGATGAAAATGGTTACTTAATGTAAGGTTATGGGGCTATAAAGTTACAAAATGAGGGTAAAATGATGGAAATGAAGGTGAAAGTGGATGACATTTTGGAGACTCAACACCTTTCCATTTCCGGACAACCTTGATGAGATGGGTTCTCATTCTTCGATTGAGTTGGATTGTCAGATGGATTCGAAGCTGAGTGGGGTGGATCTCTGAAATGACAAACACATGGCCAATGGTCCCTGAATCGGACTGTGGATCACATTAAAGCCACTGGCCTAGTAACCCCTAATCCAGATTGTGGCTTGCGGTAAAGCTAGGATTGTGTGCTTCGATTGGCCTAGGAATCCTTGCTGGTGAATGACGAAATATACGGTAAAGCCAAGAGGTGGATTTCTCTCTGTTGGGCCTAGTAGTCCCATGATGGGATTTACAATAAATCCTAGAGAGTGGGATTGGTGTAGGGCCTAGTGATCCCTCGATCGGACTGTGGATTACGTTAAAGCTTGAGAGACTAGGAGGCACTAAAATTCTTCACAGTGTAGGCGGAGAACTCCAGTAGCATACATGCTTGTTTGGTTCTTTTTGATTGGTTATGAGTCCCACATTCATGCTTGGATTATGACACAGGGTGATTGGCCGAAGAGAGATTTGGATCAGCCAATCTATGGTCAGGCGGAACGTGGTAGTCCCCACCCCGGTTAGTTTCTACATTCACTAATGAGAAATTCATCCCTCTGGTTTTCATGTGTAAATGTACTAGTTTATATTTGGATTGTATGGCTAGTGTATTTATGGTACTTTTGTTGTTACTATGTTGGCTATGCATATGTTTTATGACAACAACTATGTATGGCTCTCATCATGTTTTTACTTGTAAATGAACAAGCAATGTATTTATGACCTAATAGATGATAATGCAGTAAATGACATGAGGGAACAATGGTTCTTAGCGATTCTTAGATAAGTACGAGATCCCTATGCTTAAATATGTTGTTTACACTTGTAGATTACATGTTTGTGATATGTTTGACGAAATGCATATCATGGCTAGTAGGGGTATGGTTAAGGGCGTGTTCAACTAATTGATTTTGCATCATTGTTTCCCTATTATTTTACTGCTTTGAAGATGCCATTCCATCCTGGGCAGTGACCTAGGCTCTGGACTTGAAAAAGTGGCTCAAATCTCGGGCATGTTGGCCCAAAACTAGACAAAATGGTCCCTAGACACTAGCTTGTAGGCCTATGAGAGCGTCCATATGTCCCTAGATGCTGACATGCCCACAACATGAGAGCGTCCAGAGGTCAAGTGATCAAAAACTTCAGTGGGACCCAGGGGCAAGCTGCCTGGAGTGTTGGCATGGTTCTCAAGGGTCTTGCAGCTTATGTGGAAGTTTTGTATGTTGTGCTTCCGTCGATTCCATTTCCTTAAGGTCACATAAGAGGTTAAATCCAATCACAGTAGTCCCTCGTCACATGTTTACCCTGGTTGGCCGGTTACTTGGGTAGATGTGGGAGGAGGGTGTTACACTGGGTTGATATATGTTGAGAGAAGAAGGAACATTGTGAGGTTGAAGATGATAATGTCATCCCCATCTAGAGTTTGAGGAGGAAGAATATGTCAATGGTATCACCTTCAAGAAATGATTAATGAAGGTGGGATATGAGTCACTTGATAGTTCCAACGAAGCTACAATCAAGTAATCAATAATGGGAAAGGTAGGAAACTGCAAAGGATATGAATAAAGGTGGCATTGTTCCCCCTCCCCTTTATCTAGCCATAAGTGTATAGTTAAAACCCTTTCAACCCTATAACCATCCCAATTAATTAAAAGAGGTAAGCAAGTGCGAGAAGGACTAAACTTACCCAATGTGTGATTCTCCTCTCAAATCGATGCACACATATTTAAGGATATTTTGTCATAAATAACTAAGGGACATACATCCACCTGCAATCATTTGTCCTCTCCACTTAAAACTTGACATTATCTAGTCCTTGAGCCTTCAATGAGTGGGATTGACATGTCCCCAATCACAACGTGCCTAGGTGCTAAAGAGGTAACCCTCACCCAACAAGTATTGACCATACAGGAGTAGAATCCCTAAAAACCCATTTGACCCTTTGTATTCCATCATACTTTTTCAACTAGTGGTTTGTCACAATATTTGTACATGCGACAAAGCTCATGACATTATGCACATGAGATTGAAATGTCCTGGTAATCTAAAACTTGAGTATGCCTCTTCCCATCCTGAATCAATTTGAGGGTTTTAAAGAAACCCTTGCTCATATTTATCTCTACTAAAACCATCACTACAAGGCACAACACTAACATCAAGAATTTTTCATTCACTCATGCTATCTTCTCTATCACATCTATAATAACTCTGATTGCTAGCTTGGACCAAAATTCCATTGGTAGATCAAGAAATTTAACCCATATTTGTGTAGACTCATAGGAACCATTATTTTAATCAAATAACATAGTCCATGGTCTCAAAGAGGGCATAACACCATCCAAGAACTACATTTTTCAGTATAGTATTTGTATCCTCAACATATCGAAAAAGAAATCCTAACTAGCCTCTAGATAAAGCATGGTATATTGGCTCATATCCAAGTGACAAGAACCACTGCCCCATCACCAACTTTTGAAGGTGCCCCATGCCTATCCTTATGCCCATAAACCTTCTAACAAAGGTTTTACCTGATAGATCAAGAACTTGTTCAATGCGAACACCCCTCACCCACTACCAAAGAATTCCCACTTTTGTGGCTCTTCACAACCTTTTGTTTCCTCTTTTTGAAGCCCTCACGATTCAACAAAAAACGTCCTTGTTGGACCACATGTTAAGGATATCATTAATAAATCTTACCCTTCCCAACTTTAGAAATAGATCACAAACCTTCAAATCAAACTCATACGTCCCTCCCTAATCCCTTGCACCTTTACCAAAAGCCTATGATTACACAAACTCTAGAGAAGGCAAGTGTTAATGTCTCCATCCTCTTCATTAACTTCCAAATGTTTCATAAACCAAAAACCCTATTAAGAGTACTACTTGAATCCTAATAGGATACAATAATAGTACTCTTGCCCAATGAGGTTAACATGCCTTTACCTCGTCCATAAACTTGAACTTCCTCTGATGTTAGCTCGTCATAGTATGACCTACTAAGTAAGGAGGACATACCTAAACATTATACAAGAATAACATCCTCCAACAATGTATCATCATATGGTCTACTAACTCGATATTGACCTCCATGATTTTGTTCCTGGTCTTCTCATCACCTCAAAGACTAGCCTCTAAACACTAAGGTGTCTTCTTCAAAACCCTAGCCGCAAACTTCATTCCAAACATTTATTCCTCACAAATATAAAAAATGGGCCACAATATTTGTTCCAACACACACATATATACAAAGAGAGTTTGTTTCCTATTTTTTATTCATTTTTAATATGTATAACAATCCTAAAATACACGAGTCTTTTGTTTTTACTACAACTTTTTATTGCCTTGACAAGTGCATAAACACGTAAAAAAAATTCTACAAACTTTAAAATAGTAGTTGATTAATTGTGTTAAGATATGAAATTATGAGGTCGGGCCTTGAGATTGATTATATTTATATGTATGTAAAGTATAGGTTTTATTTTTTTTCAAATTGGAAATGTTGCCTATATTTGTCTTATAAAAATGTTGTTGATGTATTGTATTACATGTGAATACTTATAATGAAATTATCCAACAAAAGTGTTTCATGTCCAAAACTAAAATTTAACATTTTGAATACATACCTTCCCTTCAAAAAAGTGTTTATGAAAATTATTGCAAGCATACAACCACATAAAGTCTCCCAACAACGAATAGTCTTTAAAAGGCTTGCAACATTATTTTATGGGGCTAAGTTGTCCATAAGCCTTCTCCCGTAACATTTCATTAGTTACATAATTTTGGTTTGTGTTCTCCATCTTCATATCCTCTACTTATTGCTAAATAGTTTCATCATCTTGTCCCTTATTGATCCAGTGGATAAACTAACAATTGAGTGGCCATGGAGTTAATGCTAACCAATCCAACAATTGCTTGTTTCGGAGTTACACATTCAACTCTACTCCACAAATGTCACCTCCCACTTCACAAATGTTGGGATCACCTTGGCAGTCCCTATTTAAATAACCCAACTATGTTGTGTTATCTATTCATGGATCTTTGAGTTTTTTTTGTTTATTTTCCTTTGATGGATTCCATGTACTTTTGTATGCATATCTAATCCAACAACAAACATGAATAGGCATAACATCTTTGTTTTGAAATGCAATTCCATATATTATGAACCAATTTGTCCACATTGTTGTATAAGGCAATGACTTGTGGCTTTAAACAAACCTATCCTTATACCATTTATACCAACATTTGTGTAATGAATTCCCTTCCCATTTACCTCAACTTGCCTCCTCCTATATTTCTTTTGTGAATGAGAAACAAACAAACAAATGATTGACCACTTTATCTTTTTTTTTTTTTTTTTTTTTTTTTTTTTTTTTTTTTTTTTTTTTTTTTTTTTTTTTTTTTTTTTCACATAAGATGTACCATCCAAAACCTTGCTAGGTACTTTTCATGCAATGCTTTAATGGACGAAACTAACCGTAATACTTTCTCATTTTTTGTTTGAGTAGCCATGTAAGCTTCCATACTACTTTCCCCCACAACAAATTCACTTCCTCTTCACCACGTTTCATTGAATCCTTGTAACTAATTTTGCATTATATGCCCCCATAGTTTGTTTTTTGTTGATATAGCTCCATTTGGTTTTCTATTATAGTAAAGAAATACTTTAGATTTCAAATATAATATTCCCACTCCTTTACTAACTCTCCTTGAATACCCCAAAACTCTCATAACTTCTGACCTTGATTCCACATTGAGGTAGTCTTACGATCAACTGCCTTTGTTAGGCTTTTATCATCCTTATTTGTTGTACATTTTTTATTATTTTGGAAACTTATAGTTGCTAGTGCTCCCCATCCAAAGGTATTCTCTTTTTTTCTCAGTGAATAATGGAAAGGAAAATTGGGGCAATCTTGTACTCACACAACACAGGGTTGATTACATCCACTACCACATTAAACACTAGGTGTACTACACTTATCCCTAACATGGACACATGGTACTCAAGAGTTGAACCAAGAACCTTGTAATCTCAACATTACATGCCTTGTTAAGTGATCCACACCCCCAAGGCTCAAAGGTTCTCTCCTATTTATGATCCCATTGCCTCTACTAATTTTTTAGGCCAACCATTTTTCTATCAAAGGAAAGGCCTTGACTACAACCTTCCATATCACCATTCCAAATGTATGTTCTTTATGTTCCTTCTAATCCAATCCTTGATTGTAGTGGGGGCTATGTAATTTTCGAGCATAACTTTCTCCTAAAACCCTTTAGTCTTCAAAATCCTCCACAAACTATCTACTACCAGAGCATGTCTAAATAAATATATATATTTTTAAGCCCCACCCTCCCAAGTCTTGAGCTTTTGAATTTTTTTTCCCATTTCACTAAGTGAATTCCTTCTTTTTTCCCTTTTGTCTATCCATAGAAAATTAAAATTTTATTTTATTTTGTTTTGTTTTATTCTAATTTTGTCTAGCATGTTTTTTGGAATGTAGGCTATAACGTGCAAATATAGTGGGATTCCCTCAAATACTAATTCAATTAATATTAGTTTACCTCCCCTAGATAACCATATATGACACTAATTGGTCACCTTGTTTCTATTTCTTTCTTAAATCTATTTCCTCTCTTTGACCTTACAATCATTAGGTTTAAGACCAAAAAAAACTATGAACAAAGAAATACAAAATGCTTGAGTACACCTCATCTCCGCATTTTCATTTGACCCATTTAATATAGAGATAATTTATTGACATTAACCTCCATCTTCATTGCCTTACAATATAGGTCAAGAATTTTATTATATCTTTTTTCTTCCCCAAGTGACTCTTTTACAAACAAGAAAACATTGTCTACAAACAATAAATGAGTCAGATTCATGCAACTCCCTCCTCTTATGCCTCTCAAAACCTCTTCTTTTTTATTGCTCTTACAATCTTTCTTAATCCCACTACAATACGTAAAAATAGACGGAGACAAGGGACAACCTTACCTAAGTCCCCTTTGTGGAAAGAAGAGCTTGTAGGCCAAGTTATTTATCAAGACTACAAAGGAAATTGAAGATACATATTCCATAATTTTCATATTAGACTAAATCCACACCAATTTGAGATATAACCACCACATCTTGGCATAGGCTTGGACCATGTTTAGTTATATTACCTTCAATTTAGTATTTTTAACCTCTATTGAGTGAAGACCTTCTTGTGTTATCTCAATTACATCGTGAATTAGAGTGTCAAAGGGAAAGTCAGACTATTCTCGTGATATATAGTTAGACAATGTTCTTCTTAATTTGGTAACCATGATCTTTGCTATTGTCTTACACATTGAATCGCATGAAGATATTGGTTTGTAACCATCAAAATCCTTGGATTCATGTTTCTTTGTTATGTTATTTATCGTGGATGATAAGGGCTTCCTTCTTACACAACAAGGTTATCTAGCATCAATAGCCAAACAACCTTTTCTCCCTAAGTCTTATTTTCGGGTTTTTACCTTCTATTGCCTTGATTTGTATCTAGAAGCCCATTTATTATAATCTTCTACCTAGACCTTCGATAACTCGTAAACTCATTTCTAAATCCTAACCACGTCCTCTTTAATGGTTAAACCATGATAATTCAATGTTATAGCTAGTAGGTTAGGAGATTCCTTTACTTCTCATTGATCCATAGGAACCCCATTATTAATAAGGGATTAACGAGAGTTTCCCATTCCTTCCAATACTTGTCCTTTATTAGACTTCACTGAATTAACTCCCCCACCCTTATCTTGACCCTCAAAAGATAGCGAGATAGAATGGAGAGAAATATTTTTCATACCCTTTAAAGTGCTTTGCTAGTCCATTAATGCTTTCAAGGCTACACTTTTCTCAATATCTTCTAATATGATCTTTGTCTAATTTGTTTATTGGATACATCTTTTATAATTATATATATATTATATATTATATATCTATATTAATATATATATATATTAATATATATATAATATATATTATATTTTTTTTTGTGCCCTCGTAATTTCGTTTTGCTTCCATCTTCTATACCTTCCAATTTCTTGCTTGAAGAGCCTAAATATTCTTTTGAACACATATATACATTTTCCTTCTTCGTCTACATCTTTCTATGGTTGGTTTTATGATATTCCTTCATAGATGCCTTGTTTTTTAATGATTTAGATATTGGAATGAGATGTTCCAATAATGTAGCGATAATATATAAGTCATTTCCCCGAAATTATTTCGGCTACATGTAAGTCATTTCCCCGAAATTATTTATGGTGTCTAGGTAAGAAGCTCCCACAATTGTCTCAATAAATTATCCTTTCCTAGATTAAAATGCTAACTTATATCATACTAAGATATGGTAAATCACAATGTAGCTAATTATTTATAGCCACTCCCTATTTTTCCACTTATACATGGAAATTTTTGTCATCCATTTGCCCACAAATCTAATAGTTAAAGCTTTATCCATCAACCATGATATATACTTGATTCCTACGTCCTCTCCTACAACTAACCAAACCTTCTCTCCTTTCACTTTTACCCTCCTACAACTCAACTTATGCCTTTCACCCTTGATTCCCACTAAGCCTTGTCCAAGTTTTTCATTACTTCTAGATTGTTACTTTGGGGATATTTTTCCAATGTTATTTTCCAATAAGGATGAAAACCCTAGAACCTTCAAACTACGATCTATTCCACCTATCTCTATCTCCCAAAGCAATTCCTCTTTGCCAAGAATAATGTATTTGTCCTTTTCTCTCCAACTCAAATATCTTGGATTTAGTTACTTATCTCTGATTCTTCATGCACATTATTACTGTCCTTTTCCACAAATTTCCTAACACCATCACGAACCATGCCCTCATTATTTCATATGTCTCTTATTTGGATAAAATTTTAGATGGTCTACACTAGGTATAGAATTTCTTCCTTCCTCGTGTCTTCACTGATTGCCTTTTAAATATTTCCATGTTCCTATAATTATTCTTTGGTCATGAATATAGATTTATGAAGAATCTTTACTTAATCCTCCCCATAGTCAACTAGTTCTTCCTCCATACCTTCTGCCCTCAAAATCCTTGAAACAACATATAAATCTCTAGAATAAATAGGAAGCGTTGAGGCCTATTATGGGCTTTGTCACGACAAAACTTTGCAAACAATACCATGGTAATCTTCATTTTCTAACCTCAAGTCTTCTCAAAACACGATATGTTGACAATTTTGGCTAGGCAAACATTGAGATTGCTAATTTGTGAGATCTCACTGGCTACAAATCTCCATTACATGAGTGCCACCATTGGTCGATCTAGTTGACAAAGTAAGCAAAAAGGGAAAGGTGATTTGGTGGTTATGTGAACACGGTTTACTTTGCTTCCACATGCCTCCTCCCCTTTGTTTCAAATGTGTATCTTATCTCAAGTTCAAAAACGTCTTTTATGTTGGATGGCAATGCCATTATCTTAAATATAAAGTATGCACAAAGGTGGTGGGGGAAATATTTTAGAAGTTTTATGTGCCAAACTATAAGAATGATTCAACACCCATCGAAACAACCTTGAAGCTTTTAACCAATGATATTTCCAAGCCAATGAACGAGATAGTCTTCAAACAATTTCTTTAAAGATGAAGTTATTTTCCAACTTGCTTAATAGCCATGGTGTCGAGGTATATTTATTCAAGAATGACCATGCATTGGAAGGTCATTAACACAATATTAAGACATACAAAAGGAATAATTAACATGAGACCAAAGGCAATACGTACATTGAGTTTTATCTCACAAGGTACCTAGATGCTAATTGAGCATGTTCACATGAAGAGAGAAAGCCACTGTCATGATACATTGTTCAATTTGTAATCAAGAGCGTTATCTTGGACAAGGGAGAAGTAACATGTAGTTGCTTTCTTATATACAAGGCAAAATTACGAAGCAATGTCAAATGCCTTTCGTGAAGCAATGTTGTTGTAAAGGGTGTTAGAAAGCTTGCATTGTAGGCAAGACCCTCCCACCATTTTAGATTGTGTTAACCAAAGCATGTTAACCATGTCTAGTGATCTCAAATTTGATCAACATGTTCAATGAGTTACCATAAAGGAGGGGTGTCAAAGTGGCTAATAATCATAGTTTATAGTGGATGATTGTCATTATACATAACATTCGTGGTCCAGGTCATTTGTTTGGTGCCTAATGTTGGTGAATCATTGTATTGTATCATGGTACATATCTTGCTTTTTTTAAAGAAAAAATATATTGAAGATAAATTAAGTTACGTCTCATGCAAATGTTCAATATTGCTGTGTTGTGAATGGTTTGCACATTATATGTTTCATATATCTATAATCATTTCTTTCAAGTCTACTTTAAGAAATAAAGGAAGATGTGTAGGGCCTTGACACAAGAAGGACTTCCACCAACTCCTTTCCTAGTAACAATCTTTCAAACATTAGCCCATAAATCAAACACATGCCCTTGTTTCTCTAGTTTGGAAACCCTTGGATGGATCTAACAATGAACTCCTCTCAACCACTTCTTTAACCATCTGTTGAATGCCTTTGACTGATATGTGTAAATGATTTTGATTGATCCATGGAGAGGTGTGAAATCTAATTTTGCATTGACATAATACAAACACCAAATTTAACATGAGGTAGCCAAAATGTTAGCCTTACAACTCTCTCATCCAATATTAAATACTTCACTAATTAGTCAAGGGATAATCTCCTTAACAATATATTAAATATTAGAAACATTCATATTAATAGAAAAAATAACAATATTATTTAATACAAAGTTATAATGCAGGTAGTTGCAAAGTTGACACATGGGATGCCCTCCATTAAATGCTTTAACTATTTAATCTATGGAGGTGTACATACCTTAATTTCCTTTGGATTCAAACCTGTGACCTTTAAAGAGGAACCACTTTAACACAAATCGAACAAGTAAATACAAACTTAATTTTTATATGTATCAAAGTTACTTTGAGAGTTACATGGCATGCTTGATTTTGTATAGAAGCAAGGGAACTCTTGAAGGGTTAATCGCAACAAGCATGTATGGTTAATTATGATATCATAGGTATTATAGTTTGGTTTTCCCAATCCATAACTTGCACACTTTTTTACTATTGTTAAAGGCATGCCATGATGGTTTAATGGTTTAACATCATGTACATTTAGTTGTGTCTATTAAATGCATGTGAGTTCAATGACAAAACCAATGGTTTGTCAAGTTGGTCAACTTAGTGAGTTATGTGTCAATCATCTTAGTGAACAACATGCTAGGTCAATTAGCTTAGCCATTGACATGCACATTCCATTGTCACTATTAGTGACATGTTAGGTTGGATATTAACATGTATTTTTGGTTGACATTATCTAGGAGATTAACCAAATCAACATGCATGTTTGACTACAATTGTGGGAGGTATGTTAGATTGTCAACCCCATAAACAACATTTATGTTCAATTGCACATGTTAGGGCCATGACAAAATTGGTCACTTGATTACTAACATGTACATTTTGGTTATCACTATTAAAGGTGTGTTAGGTTGGTTAACTTGATCAACGACTTGTATGTTTGGTTACAATTATTAAAGCCTCACTTGATTGTTTAATGCAGTAAATAGAGTGTAAGTCTAGTTACCATTGTTGAAGGCATGTTTTGTTGGTTAACTTAGTCAACATCATATACATTCAATTATGATTGATAGAGCCATCTAAGGCTACTAAACCCATTTAAAGTAGTCCATGACATCGATGGGGGCTTGCTTATTGTCTGGTGTGTGAGTATAGTCTGCTATTATTCCCCCACATGTGTTCAATTATGCCACATGACGTTCACCCTTCATGGACTGAGTTGCCTTATTAAGGGGGTTGCTTATTGAAAATGAGGCTAGGTCTAAGTCTCAAGTGACTTTAGTAGAATAGATTCCACTTAGTTGTGATTGTTGAGCCAAATGGGTGTTTTAATAACTTTTGAGATGCTTCTACCACGTTGCAATTTCTCAAATCAAATAATCACCACTTACTTGTGTTCATCGAAAACATTTCAATCCAAAAAACAAATGTATGTCAAAGCAAGTTAATTAGCCCAATGCCACCAACCTTCCTAAATTTATCTCCTTGCTTGTGTTTGTTGGGGTTCAACCTCATCCCCTACCATAAGTCATTTACTCCACCATTACATTACCATGCATATCTCTAAAAAGCATTTCAAACTTAACCATTTTCATGCTTTGAAATTTTTTTTCAAAAACATTTTTACATTTACGCCATAAAATATACATATTTGTAATCAAAATTTTCTAAAATGATATGTGATACTCTTAATTACAATCTACTCTACCCTCGACCCTATAGAGATCCTTATATTGATATCATGACCCTCCTCTCCATTTTGTAAATATTCTCTTAAATTAATCTTATAACATCCCATTAGAATCATTACATACACTTACATGAAAACCCTTTGCCTACCAAACTGGCCAAAGGACTCAAAGGCTCTACTCACCCCAACCCAAATGCTATGAAGTCCTAGCAACAAAAGGCGGGAACTTGCAAACCTTGGCGGGAACCATTCCCACCATCTCCAATTCCGCCAGAAAGTGAAAAAAAAATTGCAAACTGAAAAATTCCCAATCCACGGTGACAAGGCCAGAAAAATTAAAAGGAATCAATAAAAAGGGCGGCGAAAACATTTCACCCTTTGACTCAAATCTACTCTCCCCGCCTCACTCGAACGACGGCAAAAGCTACCAAAGTTATTTGTTCGTCAAATTTAAAAACCCTCGCTGGTTCAAGGGTTTCCAATTTGCGCTCCGGCTTTGCATACAGATTCCGGGATCTATCCTCCGCAGCTGAGCCGAGCCGAGCCATGGCCAAGCGCGGTAGGAGTTCATCAGACGACTTGGCTTCCTCCGAGGAAGAACGGCCACAGAATGAAGAATCGAGCCCAGACGAAGAAGAGGACGACCAGGAAGAGCTCGAAGCTGTAACTCGGCCGACGGCAGACGAGGACGAAGACGATGAAGACACTCAGCCGGCGAATGCGTCCAGCGCAGACGACGATCAAGATGCCTCTGCCAGCGACGATCAAGATGCTTCTGCCGAAACTGATGACGACGTAATTTTGTCAAACTCCATTTCTTTTGCACTCCCTTTATTTGATGAAATCGGCATCTTGCTTATTCTGTCTCACATTGTCATGCCGCTTGTTCTACGCATGATCTTGGTGCATTTAGGCTTTAGTCTTCAGCCTTTTGTGATTATAGCCGGAGTCTGTTAATTTATAGCGTTCCCGAGTTCGCTAGGTTTTAAATGGTGCTTTTTTGGTTTTATATTTTTGTTAGTTTTCTGTGTGTACGCGTGTCTTGTAACAAGAAACAATTGCAATTAATCTCTGTCCGAGGCCCCTGTATTCAGCATTTTTAGTCCTTATTCCTGTTTGCCTTGTGACCTAGATTTCTTCACAACCCCAAAAATCCTTAAATGAAGCTTACCATGCACTGTCGTACTTTGAAAGAAGACTTTTTCTGTCAGAAACGATCTTCTTGCTGATTTTTGTGTAATGAGATCCATTCCGCTGTTTGTTTGAAGTTATTTTGTTTAGCTGTCTCGGAATTACGCTAATTAAGATGATATTTTTCTCGGGAAAGCTTTGAAATGTGTATGCACAAGGTATTTTACCTTATGTATGTTACTTGTGCGATATTATGCGTTACATTGATATACTGCCTCACTTTGAAAATTTTATCTTGACCTGAAGCTTGAGTTCTTTGAGCTGGAATCATTTTCTACTTAAAACGTTGGAGAAAACAATCATTCACGTGTTAAGCATATTGTAACTGCTGGTTATCAGTGACAAAGTTTTACAGGATTTACAGGAGAAAATACTTCTGTTGGCAATAATTTTTGCTAACACATTCTTTCTCCTAGAACCTGTGAATTCAAAAATTTCAGTTTTGTTTTTTGTTCTCTTCTAACTAGATATGTACCATCGCATTTAATATGGACATCCCTGATAGAAAGTGAATATGGGCTAAAGCTATTTGAAGGAAGTATTTTACCTTGCCGAAATGGATAATATCTTATGAGAACCTTTGTTTGATTGGAACTTTGTGCATTTTACCTAAGCCTTGTTTTTATTTATTATATTCCATTGGGTTATGTTAAATTGTCCTGAAATTTCCTCGACTAAAATATTATTTTATTATTTTAGGCCTTGAAATGCACCTATGCTAGAGAATTTATTTGAAGTACGATTTCATTTTTTGTTGAAAAACCAAAACTGGGAAACTTTATATCATAAATGCTGTAGCAAAAGTACAAAATACTGCCGTCCAATGTATTCAAATGAAATAAGCAGGTCTCATATGTTGCAAAGCAAAACTTGCAGAGATTCAAAGTTGTACATCCCAGAATTCCTTGGGTGTACAACTTAAAACCACCTAATCTCCTAATTACTTTACTAAACATAGATATTTAGTGAAAGACATTATGACTGCTAACTTCTACCTGCCCATTGTTGGAAGGAAAGGAGTTTGGTTTTCCAAAATCAACGTCTTCCATCATTTAGTGAACTGTTTCTTCCTTCTTAAAATGTGTTTGCACTGAATTTGTTGACATCCTGTGGTTGGAAGCTGCAAAGTGAGAGCCTTTACTAAGACTGAACCATATTCTTCAAGATACTAAATTCTGCCTCAGAGACATTGATTTTCTGTGTTTGATGGGCCACAATATTCATAATTATAATATTTTGTGTAGTGCACTGGTGTTCATTTTCATGTACTCTAGAAGTCACTGAAAAAAGAAAGATCTGTTGCATTATGTGGACTTTTCATGTCTTTGAAGAACCCTTTTAAACTCCTGGGCTTCATTATAATCCATTAGTGTGGCACTCAATAAAGAAACTTTGATGCTGACCCTTGACAGTGGTTTTTGCAGCTCAAGTTGTTGCACACAAATTGTCCAGATGTAACTTTGATTCAAACACATGAAATAGACGACCCTGCTTTGCAAATCACACAGAAAAACACTTAATGTGTCAGGAGAACAGAGCTTTCTGAAGCCAAAATTGAGAATATTAGAGTGAGCACTGCCCATTAAGAAGTGGAGAACTATAACCCCAGTGGAGAGAGTCTAGGACACCAAGAGTTAACAACTAGTAACAAGTAAAATCTAGAGAACCAAAAGGGTATGTGTGAAATAAAAATCCATGAGTGGAAAGGTATTGAAAAATAGATGAACAACCAGAATGGTGGAAATATACACTTTTCACTCTTGGATTTTGGGGGCCAAAACAAAGGAATGCACATTGAACATGCCTTGTTACTAGGCCCAACAAATAAAAATTCTAGGATACCAACTAGACATCGAGAGTGGCTCTTATTGGGATAATTATTGGCTGAATAACCTTTCTCCATGTGATGTTGCTAGCTTTGCCCTCTTAGTGACTCATCACTCCTTGCCAATGCAGACCCTTGTAGAAGAATTCAAGAGATAGACTAGGGTTAATTTCAAGCATGTGAGAGAGGGGCGGGCTAGTCTTATAAAGTTTGAGCTCCTTGCTTGACAGTGGCTATGTGATAAATGGTGATTACTTGTCTTTATGTTACTACATGTTTTTATACCCATAACCCAAGAGGCTTAAGGTATTGCATGAAGATGGCATTGCCTATTTTTTCAAAGTGCACTTATTTTAAGTGTGATGGCCCCACTGGCTGGAGAATCAGCCTGATAGTTGTGTTCTTTTTAGACCTGGTGCAGGCTGCAGACCTCCTTTGGGATTTTGGCTATAATTGAAGCAAGTTTGCTATTGAGTGGGGTCAATTTCAAGACCATCAATTTGATTATTATGCTTGAGTCTCCTATGATCATTGATTATCAAAGGCTCTGTTTTGATTTTCTTTTCCAAGAGAAGATTTTGATAAATAGCATAGGCCTTAGTTTGATTGTTTGTGGATTCTTTAGACCCCAAGGAAATGATATTTCAAGCTCTCCATTGGGATCTAGTATGACCCCACCTCCCCCCACCCCCCACCACACATGTCGCCTCTAATTTACCTGAGGTATATTATTGGTATGCGATTTGCACTTTGAAATGCAAGCTGATCTAGAATGTTAGCTTCATTTGAAACTTGAGCTTAATTAGCTGGAGTGATACACTTTACATCAAAGATATTATAAACAACAAATTATCATACTCTGACCATTTTTGTCACATTAGCCTTTTTATCTGGTATTTACCTTGCCTTGTGTGTTCATTTTAAATAATTTTGATAAAACAGGTTTAAGTCTTATGTGAAATTGATATTACTTGTTATGAAATGGTAAAGTTGGGTTACTTATTAAAATCATAAATATCTTTCCAGACAATCAACTTCCTTTTTGAAAAGTAGGACCACTGTTTAAAAATAAATATTGCCTTTTTATCGATTTATACTCTTAGTCAGACGTGAAGTCCTCGGAAAGGCTCACTCCTTATCGGCTTAACTAACCTCATTGTTGCATATTGTTCGTTGTGGCACCAATTGTCAAGCTCCATCGGCAAGCAAACATCCATCCCAGATTCAACTTGTTGCTTGATGAAGGTAGGTCTCTTGCTTTCTCGATCTTTACATCCTTGCAAATGAAGAGGAACTTGACACAGGTTTGCTTGCTTTCTCATTGCTCCCCATGTTCCCCACTGGAAGAGAGATGACCTGCACCATATGCAAGAGAGTGGATAGTTTTGCTAGAGTGAGGCCTAGCTCGTGGTGTTGCTAGAGTGATAGTTTTACCTAGCTCGTGGGGCAAGGGACTATGTGTTGTGAACGATTATGTGCCCGGGACAAGGCTATGTGTTGTGGTTTCAGCATTTTTTGATCTTGCTGTTTTTAAAATCTCATTTTTGCTTTGAGATTGGTATCTATACAATGGATAATGTTATTATGTATTAGGGGTGTTATGCGTAATTTATTTGTTTTAGTTATTTATTGTTGAATTTCCATTCGTTTGTCCTTTTGTTTTATCTTCTTTTATTTGTTATTTTTTTTTGTTTATGCTTTATTCCCAAATATATATTTATATATATATATATTATATATATATTATATATATATATTTTCAAGATTCTGTCTTTTATATTGTTGAGGTAGCTTTCATGTAGATTATTGTATGGTCCTAGGCAAGGTGCAAGCAACCTTGTGCACTTCGTATGGTCCTTGCTGGCACCTTGCTTGGGACCATACAATAATCCAAATGAAAGCTACCTCAACGATATCAATATTATCAATAGCCACATTTGGCAAACTCCATTTAGGGGAGTAGCATTGCTTGCTAGGATTTGAATTTGGGTCATTGTCACATCAACTCTACAATGAGTTGAGAGAGAGAGAGAGAGAGAGAGAGAGAGAGAGAGGCATAAACATATGCTCTCTCTCTCTCTCTCTCTCTATTCACAATGTTTGGGCTCTTTTTGTCTTTCTAGATAATTTTATTAATGTCCAATGAGTGACCACAACAATATGTTAATGAGATTGAAGAGTACAATTAATAAGAATACAATGTGGGAGTGCAAATGCATTTCTAGAAAATGTGAAAGATAAAATAAAGAAAGTAGCCTACATTTGTGTGTGTGTGTGTTCCTTATTGAAATATCTTTATATTCTTTTAGGGGAATATATATTATTTTGGACTAATCAAACAAGGCTTGAAGCCATTACAGCAATATACTCGATAAGAGCTCAACATGTCATTTATGAGAATTGAACCTCGATGGAGAGAATACCAAATATGTTTGTCTCTCTCCCTCTCTCTCTCCACCTCACCTTTTAGGTCAATGTTTAAGACTTTGACTTGAGTTCAGAACCAACAAAGGGTCGACTTTGACTCTGACTTAGTATTGACTTGGTCGGTTTGATACCAATGACTTGGTTGTTGTAAAAATACATTAAATATTTTTATTATTTATTTTTATGAAAAACCATAATTTTAAAGATTTTCATTCATGTTTCCAAACACAAAGCATTAGAATATAGAGAGAAGACAACATATGATCGAATTAGACTCATGAATATATCCATTATATCAAAATGGCATCCAATGCACTGTCTAATACATACATGATATAGAGATCAAACAAAAACACATAACAAAGGAAGCTCTAAATGGCCTTTACAACAAAAGTAAATTGTAAAACATCACTAGTCACCAATACTACTAGCTACTATTAGAGAATGCAACATCATTTAGCTCAGACCTAAAAACCTAAAACCAAAATCTAATTGTGTTTGGGGTTTGAATTTCCCTCCAAAAAGCGTTGTTGGGCGTCTTTGACTGGTTCAGCTGATTTAATACAAACTTCGCTGAGGTGATTGTTTTGTTATTGAATTGGTCTAGTCGATGATTGGCTCGGTCGGTTCGGTAACAAATTAGCCATCGGACTGGTTTTTCTATCGAGTTGAACTGACGATGGGTATGGCTTGGTCGGCTCAACTAAATTTGAGTCTATCTAATCGATTTTGAAAACATTACTTTAGATTGTAGATAAGGGTAGGATATTCCTCAAGACTCAAGGGTTTTCAACAAGAATGTTTAAAGCCATTACAACAATATATTGACATGAGTTCAACATGACATTTGTGGGAATTGAATCTAGGTGGGGAAGATAACAATCAATCCTCTTAAACCAATGTTATCAAAATTGAATTAGTGATCGAATAAAAAAACCTTATAAATTGGGAACCAGTCAAAAAATTGGACCAAAAATTTGTTTGACCGAAAACACAAAATATTCAAATTTTAAAGAAAAACACATATATTCATATGCATCCATATGAATCCAAACCATATATACCCAAATAAGCAAAAATCTCATTTATATGGCATGTAAGGGTGCACATGAGTGCAATCCATCTTTGAATTGAAAATACATCAACAAACATGCTCTAGATTGCCTTTTGCATCCAAAAAAATTTTTGCTACAACAAATACCTACATATCATCAAAAGCATTACCTATATTGGGATCTTTGTCATCAATATCACCCTCTAAACATCAAAATACGATAGAAAAATGTAGCATGTTAAGTCAAGATTTTGTTTGAGTGATGGGTACATTTTTAGTAGGGTCATGATAAAGGAGTTCAACAAACAATGCAACTAACAGTAAAGTACATAAAGGGCTTAATGCTCTTGATTAAGTACTAGTTCCATGCTCTTGTACATGGTAATCCAATGGAAACATTGCAACCCCCCAATCTTGAAATCTTAGAAAATTATTAAGTTTGTTGGATATTGAGTGAGATTTAAAATTCTACTTTCTCCATGTGAAATCCAATGAGGTTGGAACCACACTTAAACACCTTCAGTCAATTCATGTTTATTTTAAGAATTTAACATTATCATGAATTTCATAGCAATAATAGGGCCACAAGCTTGAATATTAGGCTACCCAACTCAAAAAATTCATGTTTTTTTCAAAACAAATTGCATTTGGAATGTCTTTGGTCAAATTGTATGAAATTGGTTGGTTTGGAACAAAATTGGTTGATTTAGTGAAAAAAGGTTGGTTTGGTACCAAACTTGTTAGTTTCATTACAGAATTGGTTGGTTTGGTAGCAAAGTAGCCATTTTTGGTTCCAAACCTTGAACCATTTTGGTGTGACCCCTAGATTGGTTCTATTGGTCAGTTCCACTGGCTTTGATGACATTGTTCCAAACACAAAATAAACTCAATTGACATATATAATTAGGGTTAAATTAATTGAATTATACTTTTGTATATGTTAATGTATTCCATGACACACACTAGAGAGAGAGGGAGCCAAACATATATGTTTTTCTGTGTGTGTAGAGAGAGAGAGAGAGAGAGAGGAGCCAAACATATCTCTCTCTCTCTCTCTCTATATATATATATATAGAGAGAGAGAGAGAGAGAGAGAGAGAGAGAGAGTATTTGTGGGTTAAAGTTGTTGAATTATACTTTTGTATATGGTAATATGTTTCTTGTGATAACTAATTTCTAAAATGCTTAGTTTTCATTGAACTTTTACATGTTTTGGATGTTTGAACCATTTATATTATATATAATTTTTTTCGCATGTACCCAAACACTTCACCCTAACTCATAGGTAAGGGTAAGGTATTCCTCAGGAGTCAAAGCCATTCAACAACAATGCTCAAATTCATTGCAACAATATATTTGATATGAGTTCAACATATCATTCATGGAAATTGAATATAGGTGGGGAGGATATTAATCATTATATTTCTCCTTGTTAAACACAACCATGGCAAAGATCAATTATATGAAAAATAAGCATTGAATGCATATATTATTCACATGATATACATTTATAATACATTGGAGTGACCCTTGGATTCTTCTTTCAAGGTCTCTTGGACTCCCTTTGGTTGTTTAACTTCCTCCCCATAATCCTTGGCGAATTAGGTGTCCAACACCCCCCCCTTAATTCAAAGGGGTATGTATGAGTCCAAGAAGAGAGCTGTAATACAAAATGTGCAAAATGCTTGACAACACTAGGCTGAATGTGTTCTTTGAAATGTTGGCATAAGGTGGTGGTTTAAGGATGACCACCAACACTAGAACACTTAGTGCAGTTCTTGAAACTCTTCCAAATTTGGCAAGAAGTTGAAATCTTTTGCTAGAGGAAGTGTCCTTAATGCTTTGGAGAGGGATACCTTCAACTTAGAAAAGGGAGGTCTACAACGTGCAACGGTTTAAGGATGACCACCAACTTTTGAATGCAATTTTTGGAACTCTTCCAAAATTGGTAAGAAGCTCAAGCCTTTTGTTAGAGGAAGTGTCCCCAATTCTTTAAAGAGGGAGAAGCTTAACCTGAAAAGGGAGGTCCAACCTTGCATAGATGGTTTAAGGTTGACCACCAACCAAAGGCATGCTCAGGGGCATCTTTGTCTCTGGATACAACTTTGAATTTGGTATGGCAGCTTGTGGCTTAGGTTTGCTTGAACTTTTGTGTCTTTGGCTACAACTCTGAATTAGGCAATAGGTTTAGGCTGTGGCTCATGCTTGCTTGATGTGGCTTTGAAGCTTGTAGATGACCATTACTTCTCCCCTTGTCAAATACAAGGTGAGAAGATAGAGAAAAGTCAATTGCAAGATTGTTCAGTACTCTAGAACAAGTTTTGACGTATGCCTGAAATATTTTCTTGTTTGTTGAAGGCCATTGCAAAGAAGCGATCCATCCAAGATGAATCTTTGTTCTTGTAGGAGGCTTGTTTTTGAAGCATTTGTTTGAAGAATGAGTGGTTTTATGACAATGTTCACATGGATGAAGATCAAAATAGTGATTTTTCATATGGCCAACTCGGTCACACTATTGGCATTTAACAATTTGTTGTGTTTGTTGTGGAAGAGGAATAGAATTTGGAACAATTGAAGGTGAATTGTCATGAAGAAATTCAACACTCTGAAATTGGATGGGCTTTGAGTAATTTGAAATATGTAAGGACACATCCTTCTCATATTCAAGATTGCTTTTGTTTCTGTTATTGACAAGCTCTTCCCAAGGTCTAATGATGGGCTTGGGAAGTGTATGTTGAATTTTTGCTTCTTTTTGTAAATTTGCTCCTTTATTGAGTACTAGATCAACATTATTGATTTGTTGTTGATGTTAGTTTGTCCCAATGTTTTGAACAAAAATAGGTTCAAAATGATGTCTATTCTGTTGTAGCTCTTCTTGTTGTAGTTGTGTTTCAAGCTGCAAAAAACTCAATTTTTTCTTGTGCATTGTGCAAACAAGTTTTAATATTAGACAAAGTTTTCTTCTTGATTTTAATTGTGCAATTGGCAAGAGATTTTATCAAAGTTTTTAGGAACTCTAATACTTCATAAACTCTGGCTGTTTTTTGATCACAATTATGAACCAATGAGGAAGAAGGAACACTCACCCACAATTCAATGTTGCTGCAATGTGCACCAAACAACTAGTGCACAATAACTCTATTCAATGTACATACCAGGATTTTAACACGAACTTAATGCTCCAACCAGCAAAGCAACAATGAATGTAATGCATTCACAATCCACTTACATTAGAAAAGTATTCATCAATTTCTCTACTAGATCTTTCCTCAAGAATTTTTGGGAACTCATCAATTTCTCTATTAGATCTTTCCTCGAGAAGTTGTGGGAACTCATCAAATTTTTCCTTGCTTAAAATATTCTCTCGCTATAATTATCCATATATTAAGAGGCACTTACTTTGCTTTGAGGATTAACAACACGACCACAACGATCACAAATCTAGCTCATGAAAATGATACCATCAGGACGGAATGAGGAATTCCTCTAGTTTTATTTGCAAATATCTGAATTTACACAAGTATACTTGTAGCCACACCAAAAGTTCAAGGTCTTCAACATAGAGTTTTAAGTGATAGCAAGAAGCTTTAATTATCAATGCACTAGAGTTTTGACCAACCTATATACTAGACAACACACCAAAATTCACTGTCATACAACAAACATACCACAACATGTAGGAGTTATTGACCATTGAAAGCACGGTTCCACGCACCATACATTGTCAATCTGATTCCCTTCCATAATGTTGAATTCACATGAAAACGTAAACAACAAATTGAATAATTGTGGAATTTTGGTGTAAATGTCTACAACATAAAACTTTTTGTTTAAATTTGTTGTAGAATCAGTGCCTCCAATACATTTTCCATAAAGAAATCAAACATATTTACGCCAAGAAAAACAATATGCCCAATAGAAACAATTGTCATGTGATCTTGCGCAAGCAAATTGAGAATTTGAGTTCAGCTTTAGGTTGAGGCTTAGCTTTGATTTCGTTATCCTATGGAGAGCCTTCAAGACATTTGCCTTAGGTTGAGGACCCCCCAGGTCATATAAATCGGATATAGATCTTTGTTGAATCTCAAAGTGAGGCCTTCGAATTAGAAAGACAAAAGAGTTGGAAACAATGTCATTTCATACCATGTTCCGAGAGCACCATTCAAGTTCTAATGCATAGAGAAGCAACTTTCTTTCTGTTTGGACCATAGACCATGTGTCATGCTCTGTTGACACTAAGCATAAAGAGAATAATAATCGAAATGAGTCCATTGCAATCTAGTGTGTGTGAGGAAAGAGTAACTTCTTAGGAACAAGTAATGCAAGTATGATATGAATGTCTAGATTCAGTGCCAGGTGAGTGTGAAATTACTTCGGTTAGCTTGAATATAAGACACATAAACAACTGTAAATATGGAGATAAGAATATGACACAGAGGTGTTACACTTCATGTAATAGAGGGAAACAATTGTCAGATGTAGAGAAATAGGTTCTAGATAGAGATTAAGATTATTGGAGCACACTAGAGCGTTGACACTGCCACAAAATTTGAGTGAAATAGCAGCTACAATTCTAAGTGCGGACCAAATAATTGATGCAACATAGAGCATCCACTAGAAGAGTTGGTGGTTTAGTCACAATAGAATATGTAACAATCTTGTGTATAATTTTAACTTGCCCTAATTGCAAGGGCCACTTGTGGATTACACTCCAACCCTAGCTTGGTGTGGAGTATAGACATGTATGCAGACTTTGATAGACTACAACTAGGAATACATTGTCTACCAACACAATTTTTGATTTGGGACATTGCAGGTTTAATGCGCTCAACTTTGAGAATCACACAATAAAATAAATGGGTTTGTCACTTACTAACAACCAGAAATAGATTAGTTACCACATAACAGGGGTCAACAACATAAGTGTTCGCTTTGAAAGGTAGATTATGAATAAAATAACGAATTGCATAGAGGTTGTAGGTGTATGAAAAAAATCGAGATTATTCAAGAAACCTAGATCTTTGGTACGATGTTAAACACAACCATGGTGAAGATTGAATATATGAAAGATAAGCATTGAATGCATATATTATTCACATGATATACATTTATAATACATGGGAGTGACTCTTGGATTCATCTTCCAAGGTCTCTTGGACTTCTTTGATTGTTCAACTTCCTCACCATAACCCTTAGTGGATTAGGTGTCCAATACTTGTGATAATTTAAATTATTAAGATGCTTTCAATGAGCTTTCATACATTTTAAGTTTCCAAAAAACCATTTATAAGATTTTCAATCATTTTTTAAAATTCAAGGTTTTCCAAACCTTTCTTTCCCAAACCCATCAAACTTTCGAACTTTGAAATTATGCTAGCACATTTCTAACCCATAAGTTTTTTTCTAGGTTATACATTTCGAGGGGGGTTGCTTGGGCACATAACCTCATTTTGATAATGGTAACCATGGTAAACCCTAGATTCTTGAGGGCAGAAGGCTAGGTCAACAACACATGATTAGATTGTATATAGATCACTAACAATTGGCTTGCTAAGAGCAAACATGATACAAAGTGGGATTTGAACCCAGGTGGAGAGGGTAGTAATGTTCTATCACAACCACTCTAGATACACCTTATTGACATTTCTAGCCCATATTTTGCTTGACATTACAATAGCTCATTCTTGATTTCACTAATTGGATTTCATGGTCTTGTTGTTGCTCAAATGAATAATATCTTGCATTAGCATGATATGATTTTTCCTAACTTTTTCTTTGTTTTTTCCTCAGACCTCTTTGTCATGTATATCATTGATACTTTTCATAGTATCAATTGCTTTTGATTTAGCCCAAAGTTTTCAACATCAAAATCAATGGTTGGATTGGTCCACCTTTCAAATTGGGTTTCAAATCGTAGCCAAACAAATTGAGATTGGTCAGATATCAATGAAGTGGTCTTTAAATAACTACATGAAATAATTATTTTTTTAGTGAAAAAAAACTATGTTTAACATTTAAAAGCATGATTCCAAACCAATAGAAATGTCAAGCAAAATGGCATAGAGTGCAATACATATCAACAACAAAATACACAATCAAGAGGCTTTGAATGAGCTCTAGAGTCCAAAAAAATGTGCTACAAGCTATGGGGCCACTGGCCTACTACAAGTCTACATATCAGTGATCAACATGATCAATGCTCATCACCACTACTAGACATGGGATCATCAACATGAATTATATAAACATCATTTTGGCTCAGACTCTCAGAGTTTGAGGATTCCTTAGACTCCTTTGCAACCTCAGTAGTAGTATTTGCAGCAACAAAACTAGACATCAAAACTACAAATTATTGATCAACACCAAGAGCTACATAAACATCATCAATAAGAGCTACATAAACATCATCTAGCTCAAAGTCTTCAAACTTGGATTGCTCATCCTTATATGGTAGAGATTGAAAAAATTTAACATGCCTAACCAATAATTTTGGTTAGAGTGAAGGGTTCATCTCCTCGTGTTTATAATGTGGTAGAAAAAGCTTAGCATGCCTCACTAGTTTTTTTCCCTTCTAGTGAAGGGTGCATTTTTGTTAAATCCATGGTAGAGGAGTTCAATAATCAATACAACCAACATCAACATAGTTCAACAATCAATGCCACCAACATCAAGGTACTTAAGGGCTTTATGCCCTTGATCAAATGCCAATGCCCTACCGTCATGCATGACAATCAAATGGAAACATTGCAATCCCCCAAATCTTGAAATCTTGAAAAGTATTAAGTTTGTTGGATTTTGAGTGTAAAATTCTAGTTTTATCCATATGAAATCCATTGGGGTTGAAACCACTCTCAAACATCTTGAGTCATTTCATGGTAATGTTAACAATTTAAGTAAATTTTAAGAATTTAACTTTACCATTGGTTGCTAAAATTGCTAAGGTTGAGTTGTGTGAGGCAAATGAGAGGGGAGACATGCTCTTAAAGACTTGGAGTGATAGTTTTTGGAGGAAAACAACCCTAGTTTCCCTCAAAACTACCTTTTGTGGGGTCTGTAGCAGGCCTAGCAATAAACAGGTTGGTTTATGGAAAAATTGACTGGTTCCATCATAAACTGGTCGGTTTAAGGCCAGTTAGGCCCATAAATCCTACCTCGCAAGATTCAAAATTGGTTTTTTCTACAAGTAGGATGGCTTGGGCTAATGAACCAGCTTGTTTGACCTGTTCATGGTTCAAATTGGCCAGTTTTGAATACTATGATTTAGCCAGCCACAAATTTCTATTTGGTCTCTGTTAAGAGTCAAAATATTTAAAGCACTGTCTCATCTCCTTTATAACTACAAACACTTGTTCATCATAATACTTCAAAGAGGAGTATGATCAACAATTTACCAAAAAGAATTATTTTCTATGCATAGATTTGTAATTGTTTGTATGTATTTTGCCATCGAAGAGAATTGTTTCTTTTTATGATGATAAGATCTACCCCTATTACCATATCCCTGTATATTGTAATTTTGATTCAATGATTGTAGGGTACTAGGTTCCAATCACCATCTTTAGTACTGAGTAGCTGTGATAATGTAAATCTTGGGTTTGGACCTGAATTGAGTTATGTTCCACGTTTCATTTATCAGATTAATAACAAGAACTGAATCTTCTTATTAGTTGCTTGGTTAATTTAAGATTCTTGCACAGCTGAGCTCCCCGTTAAGGTTTATGTCACATGGGTCGGGTTTGAATTTGAGTTCGAGAACAATAAGTTTGATTTGAATTTAAATTTTCCCGATTAGGTTCATATGAGGTTCAACAACTAATGTTCGACTATATATATATATATATATAGTATTATATGATAGTATTGTATATATATATGTATATATATGTATATATGACATAAAATAATAAAAAATCAAAATCAATCGATAAAACTATGAGTAACAGTGAGCACCCACGAGCCATAAATCATGACCACTATTAGCTTCACGCTCCAGGTGGTAGGGACAAGCAACGTCTAGAAATTGAATTTAGGAAATTGCAGAGAATATAACACACAACGGCAACACTAAGCACATTAGAGCGAGTACACTCAGATTGAAGTTGGCTTGTGAAAATCTATCAACAACCATTGTAAATAAAGCCAAACTTTTGTCCACAACGGAAAACTAATTGGTGGGAAGTGGAACAAGAGAAAACCATTTGTTGCCCATGGTTTTTCTCAGAAACCTTAAAACAATTACAAAAACTGCTCGAAATCTAACCTCGAACCCCAATTTTTGTTTTTTGTTTTTGTTTTTTTGTTTTTTTTGTTTTTTTTCTTTCTTTCTTTATTTTATAAAATTGGGCTTTAGGTTCGTCTTTGGGTTTGAGTTTGAAGTTTGACTATTAGGTTCGAATTCGTTGAGGTTCAAATTTCAAGTTCGACTATCAGGGTCGCCGAACTTGAACGAATTTGAATTTTTTTTGGGTTTGTCGAATTTCGAACCTCAAGGTTCAAATTCGGCAAATCTTGTGACATAGGCTAAGGTTATGATCTTAGTTTATTGCTCATAGCAAGATTAATTCTTACTGCATATGTGTTGATCATCTTCTTGAATTATCGTCAAGTACCATCACTCATTGGTCTGCTCAGATTTTTTTTGCAGTCCCATCAAATTTCAGACCAACTTATTATTTTGGGACTATGTTGCACGAAACTTCTAGGAAACCTACGTTTTGGGGTGTACCCATACTTGAAACTCTGACAAAACTTGATCGAAACTCGACCATTATGTAATCATCTATGAGAGTTAATATAGACTTGATTTGCCTTCTAAATTGTCATCTATGGGTATTATTCTCTTTTTTCTTGCAAGATAATGTGTTATTCACTTATAAACATATGGCATCTCAACCGATGTTTTGGCCGACGTTTCCATTTTTGGGAGGTGATGTTTCCAAACGTATCCATTTCGGAAACTTCAAACGTTTCGACATTTCGTGCAACTTAGTTTTGGGATTGATAAGGCAAGGAATTTTATAGGGCAAGTACTCATAAGTTTTAGAAGTCTTTTCTAATGAATTCTTTTTGATGAAGTTGTTCAATTATCCAAGAGAAAATTTGCTTGTTAAACATTATTCTCTGCATTTGTATTAGTCTTTTGGCTTATGTAAAGCTTTAGCCAAGGCAAATAAAGAGATCTCTAAGTTGTCTCTGTCTTATATAATTTTTCCATTATTGTGTCTATTTGTGGATTTTATGTTTTAATAAGTCAGTTGATTTTATCTTTGGGTTTTGCAGGCCCAGCAAAAACCAGTGAGTGCAGAGGTTGCAAAGCGTGAAAGGCAAAGACTCAAAGAACTTCAGAAGCTAAAAAAGGAGAAGCTTGCTGAAGCTTTGTCTCAGCAAAATTCTGCAATTGATGCAGACATGGTAATTTGAAATTTGTTTGTCACTGTTAACCCATGCGCATTTACATAATAGTTAGAGGTCATGCCTCATTGATGGGCTGGAAGCTGCCATTTGACAATATTTTAGGTTTGTCTGTTATCATGGTGTAAATGAATGTTTTCATGTGCTTTCTAGATTATATCATCTCTTGGTGCTATTGAATGTGCCAGAATCAAGCATGACAAGAGAGCTTGAAGCAGTAATGTTTAAACTTTAACCCTGTGACAAATGTTTTTGCTGTTTTACAGAATAACAAAGCAAAAGGGCGATTGAAGTTTCTTTTACAGCAAACAGAGATATTTGCTCATTTTGCTCAGGGTGCTGATGCAGCAAAAGAGAAAAAGCCCAGGGGCAGGTGAGCATTGTGCATTTAATATTTGATGAACCTGTCTGAAATAAAGATGCCACCAAAATTAAAAAAAAAAAAAATCTAATTATTACTTGTTTGAGACCAGAGGTCGGCTTCAATCGAAAATCACTGAGGAAGAAGAAGATGAAGAGTACCTTAAAGAAGAGGAGAATTCTCTAACTGGTTCCGGGAGCACAAGATTAATGACACAACCTTCTTGTATGAATCTTTGCCTTCTGGTTGCACTAGAACTGTGTGTATTTTGATTCGTGACAACTTTGGTTTATAGTGACTTTGATGTTTTAAAGTGCCTGTTGTTATGTTGCCACTGTAAACAATTTATGTTGCTTTTTCCAATGGTTATTACATGACAGTTTTTGCCTGTCTAAAACAAAGGAAAGAAAAGCAGATCCATTGGTAGCCTTTTGCCATGACATTGAAACCTATCTGACAGATATTGAAACCAGACTTATAATATGTATGCTGTTATCACGTTTTCAACAATTAAATTGTATAGACATTACCTTTACTTATGCGTTGCTTGAAGAATCTGATAGATATGCCAACAACCAGGCTTTCTAAAAGTAGCTTTCAACATGATCTGTAATGTATGTTATTGCATCAAAAACCTCCATTGTGCTTGACCAACCTTATTTCATGGTTGCTCAGTGCTCTCATAGCAGAATGAAATTGTTTTCTGCTTTATAGTGTCCTTTACCTAATCCGCTGCTTAATTTTGTGCTCTATGTGAATCTTTAAAGCCAAGACATTGGGATTTGGATCCAGATCTGAACATGGATGGAGCTGCATCATTATGTGCAGACAAAAACCGGCCACACGAAATAATGTGTTTGTGGTAAGGGGGCAGATTTTGACTCTGCCAGATGCCTCTGGGCTTGGGCTGTGAACTTGTTTCCTTACTTTTAATGTAGAC
>APFE031601009.1:0-11984 GCA_000404065.3 Pinus taeda | reverse complement strand
TCCGGGAACATAATAGACATCTGCCATGGTTTTCTTTTCACCTTTATTTGTAAATATTTTTACTTCTCCTTTTCCCATAACATAAACTTTACTATTAGTCCCAAGTGTGACTTGTGACTTCACACTCCGATCTAACTTAGAAAACAGGGCTATGTTTCCTATCATATGGTTACTGCAACCGAAGTCTAGAAACCATATATCATCACTCTTTATTTCAGCCATATTACAAGCTAACAACAAATTATCTTGGCTGATATTTTCTCTAGTGAAATTTGCACTAGATCTATTATTCATATCATGCTTCTTCCTACATTCACTGGCATAATGCCCATATTTTTTACAATAATAGCATTGGACATTGGATTTTTCATGCCTTTGTCCTTGAGCATGATGTTGTCCACTTTGTTGGCTGCTACCTTGTCCTTGGTTTTGATTTGGATTGCTTCCTCTTCCTTGAGCATTTGCTGGACTGTTTCTTTCACCTCTGTTATGGGTTCTGCCTCTTCCTCTCTTGTTTCCTCTGCCTTGACATCTTCCTCTTCCAAAGGACATCTGGGTCTTGAAGGCTTGCTCTAGAGATGAGTTTTCATTTCTACTCAACCTCTGTTCATGTGTTATCAGTGATGCATGAAGTTCATCAACTGAAAAGTTTGAGAGATCCCTTTGTCTCTTCTATGGTGGTGACAATAGCATCAAACTTTGAGGGTAAGACCCTCAATATTTTCTCCACAATCCTCCTTTTTTCAATGGTTTCTCCATGAGTCCTCATCTGTGTGATCAGACCGATTACATGTGTGAAGAATGAGTCAATGTTGTCTGACTCCTTCATGCACAGATTCTCAAAATCTCTCCTCAGCAACTGTAGTTTTGCTGTCTTCACTTTCTCCATGTCTTGATAGGCTGTCTTGAGGGTTTGCCATGCTTCTTTGGATGTCTTAGCTGCTGCTATCCTTGGAAACACACTCTGGTCCACTTCTTGATACAAAAATACAAGGGCTTTTGCGTCCTTCTTCCTATTGCTCTTTAATAGATCTTTCTCTGCTGGAGTTAATCTATTAAACTCATTTTCATCTGCTCGTTCTTCAAAACCATCTTGAACTAATTCCCATAAATCTTGATAGGCAAACAGGGCTCTTATGGTTATTGCCCAATAGTCATAGTTTTTCCCATTAAACTGTGGGAGCTAGCTGTTAAACATACCCATACCAGTGCTTGTGCTGGCCATTCCTTGCATCCTTAGTTATGCTTCAATTTCTTGACTGAGCCTTCACTCTGCTGGAGAAGATCTACTGCTGCAACAAAAGACTCCTCCCTTCAGCTTCTTTGTCACCTTCAAAGGGCCTAAGCCCTGCTCTGATACCACTGTTGGGGATTTTTCTGGTAAAATCCCAAAAACACAAAAATAAAACACACAGAGGCAATGCTCTGTTTCCTTTACTCCACAGGATCTTTTGTGCATAGGGAAGCTTTAAAAAAAAAATCACTGAGAGTAATGCACCACCATAAAAGGATTTCTATTCATTAAAATAAAATCACTGATACATATTCATCCTCTATACTGAGAGGGATTCGCCCAAAAACTTAAAAAAAAAAAAAGAATACTCTGCCTCCTTTTTCAAAATGATTTTTACACCACTGTGTAAAATCTTCTTTTCACATTTACTGCTATAAAATATCTTTTACATTAACTGCTGTAAGAATAGAAATTCTTACATAAGTTTACTGCTGTAAAAGAAATTCTTTTACATTCACTTCTATGTGAAATTCTTCATTACATTCGAAATGCTGAGGATTTTACATTTCATATTCAAAATAAAAAAATGTCATCTCATTCGTTTCAGCAAAGCAATACAAACACCTGTAAGAAGTAATCCTTAATTTCATTCACTGTCGGGAGTCTTTTACACTGCTGTGTTTCCCTGTGCTTTTTGGCTGCTGCAAGCTCTCTTCTCCCGTGTGCTAAAAACTATTCAACACACACAAACCATAAAAACTATATGGCAAAAACATTAAACAAAAACGTTGACTTACCCATACCATTATTTAATTCACGCCCATACATGCCGTAAAGAAAACATAAAATTTACCTACCCATATGACAATTCATTAATAAAAGGTATGGTCAATGAAACTTAATTTTACTCCACGCCAAGTTTTTAATGTTGGTCGTATGCAGGTTGAGACAATTGATGGCGGAGATTGATGGTGCAGATCGGACGGCGGAGGAGAATATCGGGTGAGCCTTTTTAACCGACCTTTACCTCCCGAGAAACTGTCAGAGGGTGACGTATGGGGAGAGCCACGCGTCAGCTCTAAATTTTCTCATGTCCCCCACGCAAAAGCGGTCCCCAGAAACATAAAGGTGGTTTGTGGTTTTTGGGAGCTGTTTTGGGTGTATTAAATGCTGCGTTGAAATTACATATTCAACAAATGTTGGACAACATTTGGTGTCGAGCGTGACGGTTAACAATGTGCAGATATATGCATACTTATTATTTAAGGTTCAGCTCGACCCTTTAGAATTAGAAAATTTAACAGAAAATATTAATATACATAATTTATTGCATCAACTAGGAGGAGCGATCGTACTTATAAATGTAGGTAATGAAAATGTGAATGTTGATTATGTCACAACATTCGTATTGATGAAAATATGATTATATTTCAATACATAGTGAAACTAGACAATAGAGAAAATGAGGACTCCACTCAAATATTATGGAATTCCAGATTTAGATGGCCACAGATACTACACACTTACAGATTTAGTTGGAATAATAGGTATGACTTCAATTTTGAACCTCAACAAATGGCTATTGCCACGAATTACTTTGGAGAGTAAGTTGTAAGTGAAAATCTTGCCCAAGTAGTGGAGGGTTGTCTGACGTTATAATTGGGCAGCACGACAATACAAATGGAGATGACGGTGTGCAGTTTTTGTTATTAGAAGTTTGCAAAAAGATTGGCATGCAATTATGTTTATCATTTACATTGCATTCTCCCATGGTTTAGGCGTAGAGTCTCATGTCCCAAATGCAAGAGTGATCCACTGCTACACATAGACGATGAACTTGAATTCTTATTTTTTATTTGGAATATCTAATTTTTATTAATATTTTCTTTTCATTTAATATAAAATTTGGAAATATCTAATTTTATTAATATTTTTTTTTCAAATTTCATAGGTTTAAAAACGGAAAGTGAGATTCTTTATGGTTGTTTTTCTCACATGTCAAGTATCATCATATTTACATTGAACTAGTTTTTTTTTTATCAGTTCACTGCCTATAATTATTTATTTTTTGTTTTCCACCATAGTGTTTTCACTACTATTTTTGTTTTCCACCGTTGACTTGTCTGCGGAAATCAATTTCGAACAAAGTCATGGCTTACGCTGGTAGTGCACGACTAATTACACCAAAAGTGTCTTTTCTTTAGTCAGTTCACTGACTACAATCATCTGCACAGCTTTTCGTGCAAGTTTTGACAAATATGGTTTAAAAATGCTCTCACTATAATCGTTAGTAAGCAAATATAACATTAAATTCAATCAAATATATTGAAATCAGATTTTTCGTTCAGAAAAAACACCAACTCAAAAATGCCCAACGTATGCTTAAAAAAACTCAAACTACAAATCCAGCACTAATGCCAGTTCAGAATTTCAATTTATTTTCAACATCTTACAAAACACCATTGAATCAATAAAAGAATTCCCCGTAGTCTGACCACAAAATAAGAAATCAAATATTTTGACAAGAAAGCAAAATACTTTAGCCATCAAACCTAAATTACCGAATGAATGCAATTTCCGAAATGGTCCAAATCCTCAAATGTATTCAAGAAAATAGCTTAAAATAGCTTAAGGCGTTAAATTTTGAAATCAAAGCAAAGTACTTTAACCATCAAAGACAAAATACCGAATGCAATGTCAGAAATGGTCGAAATCCTCAAATGTAGCCGAGACAACACCTTAAATTTTGACGGAAACCTCTTAATTAAAGCTTAAACTTCAAAATTACTAGAACTAACTTGACCGAAGGTAAATTTTCACCGTGCAAATTTAAGAGAAGCTTCAACAGACATTTACTGTGAAACTCAATTTCTCGCTGTTCGAACAAGATCAATCATGTGCCGCACTGCTGGGAATATTCACATTTACATGCAAATTCGACATTATGAACTGCTGGGAATATTCACATTTACATGCAAATTCGACATTATGGATCTTCTCAAAGGAAATCGACAAACCGCTATAAAAGGAAAATATTACCTCGGAAAGTGCCCTCTGCATTATTTTGTCGAACGATACCATATTGAATGCCATATCCCTAAAAAAAAACCATGTTGAATGCCATATCCCTTAAAAAAATCATTGTAGAAAGCCAATAAAATAGTCCTGATACAAGATTTTTCATATTGCAAACATTTTTCTTCATGCATTTCATTTGGTCATTTGGCTTGTCCAATTTGACAGACTCGTCATAAATATCAGACTAAAATGAGAAGAAACATTAAGAGAATAAATCTATCTTAAAATTTGGTGATATAACATAATGTTAAACTAATTGAAAAACAAGTTTGAAGATATATGTGGGAATTAACATAACGTTAAACTAATAAAAAAAATCGAAGATATAAATAAAATATTAAATTGAAATGAAAAGAAATGTGGTGAGAAAAGCTATATTTCTTAAATTTTGGTAATTTAACATCGTGTCCAATTAATAAAAAAAAAAGTTTTGAATATTAAAAACAAGTTTGAAGATATAAAGGGTATATCTTTCTGCCTCCTCAAAACCTAATGTATTTTAGATTAGACATAAATCAAATATCATAACCAACCATTGAAATAACATCAATTCTAATAAACATGGAGTGTGTGCCACAAGTCTGTCGAAAAAACATAGGATTCAAATGAAGAACAAGTCTTCCGAAAACACATGAAACCATGACTCAAGAAACTATACCTACCCTTCCAAAAAAGCAACCTTCCTGAAATCATTTCATTGTCTCAGATGCTTAAAAAAATTTAACTATAAAGCTAATATGATAGCAAAACCCAAATAATGAATTCCCAAACATTCTATTCCTTCGTACTTCGGTGTTTCTTTGCACCAAAATTAAAATATCAACATAAACCTGCCCGAGGATAGACTATAGCTATCAAATAACCAGGATAGAATATAGCTATCAAATAACGATGTCTCTTATTTGTGTTGAATTATACTATCTCCCTTGCTGATAGCCTTAGACCGTTAGAGCATTAATGACAGACAGTTAAACGGTTTTACGAACGCCTTTACATAAATAGATGCAAATGAGACCCAGCTAACTGATCTCGACAGATTGATTAGCAGAGCATGACTTCTAGTGGAGTAACCAGAGCGTGATTAGGTTGAATTTGGTTTGTAGCTATTTATTCTTTGGTATATCACCCACAGGTCTATAAAGCTCCAAGGATTCTCCCACTGCAGGAGTTCATGGATGGCTTTCTCGATCTCTCTTGATTCAATAATTATATCCTGCAGGCAGAACGCAAGAGCACTCAAAGAAATAACAAAATCATTACCGGTGTTGATGTCGTCCTCCTCCGGAAGGCTCAGAATATCTGTCACCGCTTCATGCACACTTTTTATCAGGGAACCTGTAATATCTTGATCACCTGCAATGTTATGTGAGATATGGCCCGCTAAAACAGAATGATATTCTGAATTGGGCTGTTGCTCTTTGTTTGTACCGATCCCACTAACAATAAAGGCCGATCCAGTACTCGATTGAAGGTACTGTGATCTGCTGTCTTCGTTATGATTGTGCATGATTAGTTTTCCCAGAGATTTAACTTGGAGCACTTCTGCAATGCATTGAAATACTTGGGTAACTTTATTTTCAAACATTTGGAGATCATCGTTGAGAAAGCCATAGATCCTATTGACTGAGAGATTGTTACTGGCACTGCTCTTAATGATGGATTCGTAGGAAAGCGTAGCGAAATGCAGTAGGTCTGCAATTTTACAATAACTGTCCAAGAGTTTCGAGTAAATAGTTGCTGGGAATGGCAGAAACCAGAAGTCTGGCTCTACCTTTGCTTCTTCTATATAATTCCTCAGTCGACCAATATGGCTCTCTAATGTCCTCTCCTTCTCTTTGAGTTCTAGCAGAGTCAACACATGTGAATGCACAAAACCTTGGCTAGTTTGAGCAGAAATTATGGAGCTGGTAAAGTCACGGAGGCTACAAAGGGCGATGGCTAACTCTTTTCTAGCGAGGGTCGAAGCTCGCCTTGGCTGTAATATTAGTTCCATGAGGATATAACACCCTATCCCTATAAAGGTCTCTGTGATTCTTATTATAGCAAACTCTGAAGGCGGCTCCACATGCTTGTGTCCAAGAATGATGACTGCTGCAATGAAGGCAGACACTCCTCCTGCATAACCATACATCTTGCTCTGTCTCAGAAAGCTGGTAAATAGCGCCCATGGTATAAGTGCAACGGCTCTCAGAGGAATGCATTTTTCTGTTAAACTGCTGGCTATTACTGCATACACGGATCCTGCCGCAGTACCTTGAATTCTAACGTTTGCAAGTCTGAAGGTTGATTCTCTAGAATAGCCCACGCTGATGGCCACTGCAATTCCAGCCGTATATCCTCTCTTATGATTGAATAAAACCCCAAACAACACTGAAAGACCAAGAGATAATGAACATTTCAAAGCGACAAGTACTCTGTCGGTATCTAGGTTGTTTATCAATTTGCAGAGAAACTGAAATATGTGATTAGATTTCTCCACCACCTGTGGTGACTGATCCTTTAATCCATCAATTCTGATAGATATAGTTCCCAAAGGCAGCGCACAGTGGTGGCAATGGGTAAACCCATCTGTGGATTCCGAATCAGGATTCCCTGTAGCAATCTCCTGCACTCTCTCAGTAGAAGGGGCGGAATAACGAAGCAACATGTTCATTGCTTCTTTACTCAGATGTTTTATACAGAACACAAAGAAGAACGTTGGCAGATAATATTTGAACGCACCTTGCCTCCTCGTACTTTCAGAGTTGCTAGACCGGCATTCATGGTCTGGGATTCGAGGACTATTGGTGTCTTTACTTGTATAAGTCTTCTGCATATTGGTACAAAAGATGCTTTGTAACACAAATGCCAGGGATTCATCTAAAGAGTTCAAGACTTCTTTCCCTTGTTCCAGGATGAATTCATTGTTAGCTGGCATAGTATTTGTGCTCATGGAAGCACAAGCGGCATGGTTTAAAGCCAGACTTGTCCATTTTGTGAGATAGAGGAATGGATCTCTTAGCAACACATGCACCGCGTCTCCTATTTGTGATGGGGAGGATGATTTCAGGGCCATTTCCATGCCTGCAAGATATTGATTCAGTTTGCCATATTCTTTGCTTAAAACTCTCACTGAACGTAGACATCCTATTGATGGAATCTCCCACTTTAAGTCTACCTGTTGCATAGCCTCATAATATTAAAGTTTTTTTCCCTAAAGAAATTTGTCTTTAAAAAATTTAAAGAGAATCTTTTCCATATTTCTGAATAGCATCATAATAAATTCTTCCGATAACTATGAAACCTCAACCTATAAAATTGAGGGTGCATTCCTGACATTGATCTAACAAATTAACAAGCAACATAACCATAACCGTTAACATAGGCGTTGTCTAACTATGAGAGGTTTTTGGAGTTTTGAGTTTTTGGTAGGAATGGGGAAAACTTTTTATGGTAGGAATTTGGGAATGTTTTGTTTTCAAATATTGATATGTGTTGTTAAAGTGGGGTTTTACTATATATAGATTTAGCACTAGGAAAAACTCCTAAAACATTTGGGTTATAAATTCAGCACTCTGGAAAACTGCTCAAGTACTTGGATTCAAATCATTACCACATTTTGAACCACCAAACTGAAAAAACCTAAAAAACTTATAGCAACATGTAACTACAACTTTCAATAATCAATATTGTCACAGCAATTTCCCATATTGTAGGTATGGTGTGAATTTCTACCTGGTTGTCTTCCAGTTGCTTAAGAATGCTGGCTCCCACAGCTGACAAGGACCTAGCTTGGAAGCATAATGAATTAACCTGGTCGTATTCATCAGCACTAAAAGCCTCCACCAAAACAGTGATAACATCTGATGTGATGCGAGAAGACAGCTTACTTTTCTCTTGAATCTGCATCGCCACGGTTCTATTCAATTTGTTACGCACTTCATTAATCAACAACACACTTCACATTATATTCAAAATCTACTGGTTCGAAAAATCAATAACACTGCCTCCATTGCAAGTGCGCCTTACCTTAACTAGTTGCTACACTAAAATCGTTTGTTACCTTAGATAGAAGCCACTTCTAGCTGCCAAATCTAGTTCTAATAGTACCATCTTTAAATCTGAGTCACTTTTATAATGACTGACCGTGTGAAATGGGACGGAATTACGACTGAAAGGTTGCAACAATGAATTCCAATACCGATCTACCCTCCTTTCCGAAGTTCCGTCCTATTTAGGGTTAATGATTCCTCCGTACATTCAAATACTACAATAACTTATTGATTTCATTAATAAGTAAGCGATTTAAAGAATGCAATGAAATGACCTGGTAGCAGGCTAATCTTGGAACTGGAAGGATAAAAGCCAGTAAGGCACAGCCGGTACCGAGAGCAGTAGTTGCTGCTATACTCAGAGGGTAAGCGAGTGCATCTATACCTTCTCTCTTCATAAACGCAGAAACATAGATGATAACAACCTGCGCAAACGCCGCTCGCTTGGACATGATATTAATGACCTTGGCATAGGCGATGAAGAAACAGCTGACAGTAACACACGCGGTAGTTAACCATACTGAAAACTTCTGGGGTTTTAATAACCACAGCACAACGATCGTAGGGCAGACTCCGTGCAGAGTTCCTAGCAGAACAGAAACAGCAGATCGCACGGCTGCTCCGAGCGTGGCCTCTCCGACGACCAGAACTGCCATGATATATGCAAACACAGGGAATGACAACTGGTGGTGATGCATGCTGCTGTACTGCATGACAATCCCCACCATGAGACATGCCCATCCAGTCCGAAACGCAGGACCGACTCTGGATAGCCAGAATACCTGCTCGTAGTTTACCCACCTCGCTTGCATTCCTGCCTTGTTAGATGATAGTCTCTGCAATATAACACAAGACGTCAATCACAGCAAAGAGTGTGGGCTTTTTATATCCATGAACATTGTCTATCATATGTCCAAATTAAACCTTAGATTATACTGCACGCAGAGATATAAAAGTAGGAAGTAATATTCCTAATGTGATCACATGATATAGGAATTTTAGTGGAGTAATAATCTCAAATATCGAGTAATCGAAATGATTTCACCAGTCGATGAGGTATAACAAATTCGGAGTTAACGTCGTTTATAATTTCAAATCGGTTCATATGGATTTCACAATGCAGTAAGTCTACAAGCATTTGAGTCGACACAGCATATTTAAATTAACACGGTCCTTCTAATTAACATCAGACCCGATAATGAACATGGAGTATCAAAGTTCCTTAAATGCTTTTAGTAGCCCAAAAAGCTTGGTGTGGTCGGAGCTCACATGGTATGGCGTTCCTTAAAAGTTTATTGTTAAATTGAAGAGAGATTGATAAAATAGTTATATATATATATATATATAATATATATATATATAATATATATCACATATGAGATTTTGTATTAAAATTGTATAACCATCGAAAGGTTTACAATTAAATATTGAAAAATAAAATTGAGACAGGTTGATAGAATAGGCATGATTTAAATTGATTTACAGTTTTAGAAATCTACGATAAATCTACAATAATATATTGATAATTTTTAAATATTTTTGTTTATTTTTAATTTAATTTCTAAAATAATTTTTACCGTGCAGAATTTATTACATATCAAACATTTTTTTTTATGGGATTAGCATAGCTATCATCTTTTTTATATAATTTTTTTCCGTGTTTAAATTTCTTTTTATGGGATTATCATAGCTATCATATTTTTTATATAAAAAAATTTCATGTATAAAAATAAATTATAAGGGAAAAATCAAAATAAATTTTTATCTGAAAAATTTAATAAAAAGTCATATAAATATATTCACAAAAAGTGTGCTTTAAATAGGATTAAAACTCAACTTCTACTTTGAATGTGATGAAATGGGATTATTATTTTTTAGCATTTAGTTGATTTATAATAGAGGTATATTAATTAAATTAAATTGTCTCGATAAATTTAAAAAAATTAATTATTCATAAATTTGTAAAATCCTTATTTACAAATTAAAAGAATTATAAATAAAATGACTTATTGAAAAATAAAATTATGATATTATTAACTTTAAAATTAGAATTATGTTATTATCAACCATATTTAAAAATGAAAAAAATAGGGTCAAATAATATAAGATAATCTCTTTATAATTAAATAAATATTATGTTTATATGAATAATACTGTAGAGATGAAATTTTATTTTTGAATGAATCAAATATATAAAAGATATCGAATCAGGAGGGAGTAAAAAATTAAATATCTTTTTTTTTTTTTTGAGAAAATTGTATATATCTATTGAAAATGGCAAGTCATTATTAATAGGAAAGAGTAAAAATTGGTGTACTTCTTTTCATTTTATAGATGGTGAATGATATATCTTCAACTTGAGAGGGAGGATAACAACTATTCCACTCAACCACCTTGGCTAAACTCAATTGACTAAAAAAATAGAGAATTTATATGAAAAATGAGAATTATTTTTATTAGAAAGATGTATTAAGAAGGTGTTTAACAAAAATATTCTATTTTTTTTAATCAATACCTAGTAGCTAAAAGTAGTTTTTAATAGTTTATAAATGTACATACTATAATACAAAACTAAATACAAAAATAAGTAGAAACCTTATAGAGATAATGTTTCCTTATAAAATAAAATAAAACTTTATAAATTAGCAATAAATTATTTTAAGCAGCCAAATTTAATCTTAATATTTTGCCATTAAAACTAATTAATAAACATGAATCTAAAAAATATTAACATTACAAAAAATCACCATTAAACACTTCACTTATTTCTGTAAATTACAACTTTTATATCAGATAAACTAAATTTCACGCACCAAAATGCACCCAAAAAAGGATACAAATTTCAAATTTACAACATGAAAAGAGTTCAAATTTACAATTACAAGAAAGAACGATGGTATGAGATTCGTTGGTGCTAGATAATGAAATAGCCTTTTTTTCTTCTTCAGGTAAGCGAAACGGGGAGAATGGCAACAATACTATCATGCAAAAGGACACTTTAACGTGCCTTTGTCTAGAGTAAGGGTTCCATCGCTACAAGCTACAGTACCTATCATCATTTCATTTATTAAATGTTCATGGATATGATCTGACACTGCTATTAAGTAATAGGGCATTTAATGTCTCTATTGTGATTGGTTCACATGCATACTCCATAACTTGATTTGATTTAGATACATATTCTATAACTTGATTTGACATCCTATAAGGATTCAGCAATATGACACATACATCTGATAGCTCCATCTCTCCAATGTCCTCAGGCCAGATCAATCTGACTTAACATTTCCGACATCCTCAGACGAGACCAATCTGAATTAACTATTCTGACGTACTTAGTTAACGCAGTAAATGGAGTTGGTGGGACATATATTTCAAACTCGGCTAGCCATGTACTGTTCAACTAGTTGTAAAAGCCTTCTTAATTTTTTCTCCCTTTTCTGTTAAACACACATGGGGAGCGATAAAGATGTAAAAGATAAAGCATGCAGTACAATTTTGTTAACAATTTGATATACATTTATAGTACAATATGGTGACCGTTGGGATTCACATCCCAAGGTCTCTTGGACTGCTTTTGTCCATTCGACTTCCACACTAACCCATTAAGGATTAGGTGTCCAACATTCCCCCCTTAATCC